>JANSTS010000006.1:349107-414595 GCA_026546915.1 Sylvicola fuscatus
GGGGGGGGGGGGGGGGGGGGGGGGGGGTCGGTTTAGAATGGCATTTCTATGTTGATTCTAACAGATTTGAGTGTTGATTTAAGCTTTTCAATTTAATTTTTTTTTGGTGGGTGGGGGTGGCACTTTTTCATGTGCCCACCCACTCCTTTGTGACAGATGCTGTTGTTAGGAATTGAGCTATTCTGTTTGTGATTTTTATTCATTACATTGTTTGTTTGTTTGTTTGTTTGTATGTTTGTGAAGAAGATTTGTCTCAAAGGACTTGCTTCACTGTTTTGTGTCTGATGCGATCCATTCAAATCAACTTATCTGTTAATTTTTTGTGGAAATGCGTGGATCTGACGTATGTTCTTATGCAAATTCATTTATTAATTGTTTTTCTTTTCGATTGAAATTTAAAGAAGCTTAAAGCTGTATATTTTTTAAGAAAACATCGACTTATGCTATAAAAACAAAAGAAGGGTTTCAAAGCAATAATAGTTGGCTGGCTGATCATCAATACAATTGTCTGACACGTTTCTTTAATACTTCCGACAATTAGTGCCCACCTAATTGCTCTTAATCAGCACAACTAACGACTGCCAAGTTGCTATTCTCGCGTCGCGCCACGCCACTGGTGTACTTAATTGCAATTAATATGCGAAAAGTACTCATATGGTTGTCGATTGTCACATGTGCGTTGTCACGACATAGTGATGTACTCAGTTGCGGTTTGGCCCAGTTGTGCAAACAAATTAGTCGCGGACACAAAGCAATAAATATTTTTATGTAGATTTCAGCTGTTTGATGGCAATATCCGCGATCTTACCGACTATTTATCTAATTGTTAAATGATTCCTTACGCATTTTGTTGAGATGAATTCATTTGATTTGTCAAAGACCTTGTTGCCAGCAAACAAAACGCATTCTTTCATGAATCGTTTGTGTCGTTGACGTAAGACTGCTGAAAGCAACGTAACAATACAAGAATGTGTTTGCTCCAAGGACTTCAGAGAACTCGTTTGAAAATATTTTCAATGCTTCTAAGGAAATATTGACTTTGATGTAAGATTTCCTGGTAAATTGAAATGAATTTCAAACATAATGAATAAAATATTTTACCAATTCTATGTGGAAGCCATTCAATACCCGTGGCTGACTAGCAACAAAACCCAAGCAAAGACCACAAATGAGTCGTTACGACCAACCACTCCGCCCGCCGTCCAACTCCCACAACCACGGAGTCGTGAAAATATTGTTTCAATTTTCACGGTTTCCCCATTTCCAATTAATCGTAATGTACCAGTCGGTTTTTGTGCGCTTTTCGTTGCATCCTGGGGGCATCGGCAATGGTCGGTGCTTTTAGAAATGCACTGTAATTACCTTGAGGTCGCCTCGATGCAATGCGCTGCAATTTCAGATGTTGCGGCCAGGGTGTGGGAAGCTGCACCTTCAGATCACTGCATGATGCCTTGTTATGTGAATTTATATGAACATACGTCCGTTGCATCAGCTCCTATGTGTTTATCGAAATGACACTTTGGTTGTTTTGTGTTTTCGACTAGGGCACTTCTTTGTTATTATTAAGATTAAGATTTATGTCTTTTGAGAAATGCTTGTAAATAATATAAATAATTTTTCTCGAAATGATGTTTATACCAGAAGAAACGGTTTTTCAGTTGTAAATGGAAACATATCAAACGAAACGAACCGCAACAATCATTTTCTTATCTGCAATTCGTTTTTCTCGAGAATCAGGCGTAACAATTTCACAATTAAGAAATTTCAACTATTGATAAAACGATTGTTTCCAAATGTCAAGGACAGGCGAAGTAATACAATCAATTTGGATTTGTTTATTGCCTGGCCATACATAATCACAATTTTCAACATGATTTTGCTATGTATTGGGTAGATTAATGCTCTGCGATGCCTCGCATAACGTCCAGACGGGATTCATAATCGCGTTCAGTGTTACTCAGACACTTCCAATGTCTGTTGGGAGTTCGTCGTAATAACTGAATGATAACTGAAAAAGTGACTGAATGCATCGGATCTAAGTAAACATCATCAGTCAGTGTGGCACATTTAGTCGGTATGGGCCATTCAGTCATCGCATATATTCCCAAAATGGCAGTTAATTAACGACCAGTGTTCAGTTATTTTACAGTGTGAGGTGAATTTAATGCAATTTTTCGGTTGTTGTTTTCATACATGTTTTCGTTTGTTTCTATTTTCGTATAAATTTGGTGGCAAATGAGTGTAAACAATAATTGAGTGCTTTCTGGTAATTAAAACTGATAACAGAAATACCTATAAATAAATCCCACATTAATTTCGGTTGACCTTGATAAACTTACGCGTCCAATTTCTTATCGAAAATCGCTTCGAAGAAATAGTTTTGAATGGACCATTTGTCATTTGTTTCATTATTCACATTTTAATCATCATTTTTTTTCTGTTTTTTGTTCGGTTCTGAATTTATAGTGGATTATATGTTGCATTTGTCAAATTACAGTAATGATTTGTTGAAAAATTACTAATAGTTATCAGTTGTAAATAAATCAATTAAATTTTTATATTTATTTAAAATAGATGTATTACATTTAAACAGCTGAAAGTTCCAAAATGCCATTAAATTCAGCAGAATAGCAAACAAACGCCGAATTCTGTCAATAAACTGAAACTATTGTGCTGGGGAAACCCCAAAAACACATCGAATCGGCCTAATTTTCGCGCGAAAACAAATAGCTCATATGTAAACACGTCCAGCTGACCTATTCCAATCTCCACACGTTCATTTATTTACCGACAAACGTTTGGTACTGACCAACGAGATGAATCCGATAACTGACACGGCACAGCCTTGATACCAAATATTCGCCAGTCCAATTGCGATCGCGTTTTTATGTGTCGCGAGCTGTACACGTCGCCAACACTGACTGCACCAACTCGACGTTGGCCAGACGCCTCTAGAAGCGATTAGCAATTTCCCAGTCACGGTTACAATTAAACGATACATCCGACTTGGATGTGGCCACAAACAATAATTAGTGCAACACACGAATCGGCCCATTGATTGCAGCCTCGAACCGAACAGTTTCGTCATTGTTCGGCTTATCTGATAAATACAGTGGCCTGAGAGATGAGACCTCAAACACTTTCAGTGGTCGTCACCAAAACGCATCAAAACGCCATTACCACGGAATATGAGGATGATTTATCGTGAAAATAGTGTGCAAATGGTTATCAACGGAAAATCGTGCAAAACATCGCAAAAACGAGAGAGAGAAAACACAACTGGAGCACAGGCTGTCAAAACAAGTGACATGTAGAGACCCATAGCTAGACAAAACTATCTATAATTGCCAAAATGGAATAAGTATGAGGTGGAACATAAACGTTTAGCCGTTTGGCGTGACAAATGACGGGCGTCCGTCGATTACTGCACGCCTCAACGCAGCAACAACATCACGATCGGCGGATTTGATAATCGGTTTAATTATCAAACTGTTTTTTTTTTGTGGTCACTTCAGTGTCACTTGTTTTTTTTTTCTCTCTCAATAATAAATAGAAATACTTAAAAGAAAAAAAACACACAACAAAAAATTAAACAAAAAAAATGTATTTGATTTTCTAGAGTGATGTCGAATAAGAAAACATTGTGAAGTAACAAAGAATCGTTTCTTAACCAAAGAACAACTAGCTAACGGTGAAAATCACAATAACAAAACAAATCGGAAGGTGCAGTGCTTAGGAACATGAGACTGCCCAAGCTTTCCTTGAAACGATGTTTTTTACTTATCCTCGGATTCGCTGTTTTGCTGCTCTTTGGATTCACGCTAAGGTGAGTTGATAAGAAAACGAAATTCATTTTACGAGTTTAGTTTAGATAATACCTAGCATTTTGCATGGTTTGTTGAATGAAAAAAAAAACAAAAAAAAAACAAAAACATAATTCACCGTATTAATAATTGTTTTGAAACGGTAAAAATTGTTGTTTTCTTGTTGAAACAGTTTTTTTTTTGTTTTTTTAAATTCTTATCACAAATAACGGTTTAACAAATTGACAAATTGACTGGTGAATCAAAATGACATGCAGATACGAAGAAAAAATTTGCTACAATATGATTAACATGAAGTCAACAACAATAAACATCCGGATACGCAAAATCACTTAAAAACTGTTACAGAGAAAAACATAATTCCTCTGACATTAAATAAAACAGGCCGACGTCATCAATTCTGATCAGGGTCAATCAGTTGTCTGTTAATAATTGGGGCGGATTTATCCCACGCGTGGATCGGTATGGATTTTTCATGTAGTGAGAGAGAGAGAGAGAGAGAGAGAGAGAATTCGCTCCACCACCAGCATATGAATCAAAACACTAATCAAACTCTGATATATTTGGTGTAAATGACATCACCCGAGGGAGTTTATGACAGATGCTCCATCGGCGGCTGGTATGTTTTTTTTTGTTTGTTTGTTTGCTCAATGAATTGAATGGCAAGACAAATTTATGATCAGAAACAGTTACCAGCTCATAATTGCTGGTACAATTACGAGGGAGGTTTTAAATGTATTTTGTTTCCATGAGTTCTCTCTCATCAAAATTAAATTCCCCCCCCCCCCACAAAAAGTTATTCCATACAATAATGCAATTTCCCAAGATAATTAAATAAAATCCCCAAGCACCATAAAACAATGAGGAAACAATAACTCATGTAGAATAACAGCATATTAATGCTCCGGCCATATATGTTTCAATCACTATATGAACTCTGCCACAATTACCCACTTCTAAAGGGAGTTAATTATGAAAATGTACATATTACATGTTTGAACAACATAATAGAAAACAAACTTTTGTATTATCGCCAAAAATTCGACCATTCGAAATTAATTCCAGTGGTAATAACGGTAAAAGCTTAGCTCGCTTAGCATTTGGATACATTTTGAATATTAACAATGTTTTAATTGAAATTAGTTTAAATGAACAAATACCGTGTTTCCGTGCATTTGTTATTTAATCATGTAAAGTGCACTTGCTGCATAATTGAGCCTTGCATTTGTTTCCGTGCCATTACATATTTACCTATGAATTTTTTGTTGTTTTTTTGTTGTAAATTAATTCAGTAATTCTCGTTTTTATTTTCCTAGGGAATTATCATTTTTTCTTGAGAATTATCGTCTTTACTTGTTAATTCTCGTTTTCCGTCGACCATTTTCGTTTTTCATCGGCAATTCTCATTTCTCAATTCCCTATTTCTCGTGAATCCCTATTTATCGTTGAGTCTCGTTAGTTTTCGTTACTTTCTAGTTAATGTTCATTAAATTTCGTTAAATCTTCTCGTTTCATTATCTATAATAAATTTTGATTAATTTTCATTATTTCTTTTCCAGTTAATTTTCATTTGTTTTCGTTAGGTCTCGTTAATTTTCACTAATTATCGTTAACCATCACTGCTTGCTATTAGGATTCTAATTCCTTGAATGTTGTCAGTTTCTCCGAAAAGAACAAGTGACCATGAACTTTGCCATCTTCAACGTTACCGCCACTTTGATCAGCAATCGAATGCAATATTTCCATCCATCACAATCCGCTTCAACTGCAATCAGTTTTTAATTGAATGCTTCTAAGAAACTCTTCAAACACAATCTGTAAAGAGGTTTAGCTGAATATCGAAGGCAAGCAAGCGTAAAATGTACAAGGATGCACAAACTGTTTATGAATTCAGTGCGGCGTATCATTTCTGCTGAATTTCGTATCCTATTTATCTCCAAACACTAAGTATTTTCCAAAGTACACGTAAATCGGATATGCAAAGTTCAAGGATTCGATTTATGTGCACAGTTGCAGTGCGCTTCGTCAAATACCTCACAAGAAACACCAAAAACAATTTCCAATTCACTTGCCATTCTCACCGAATTCATATTGATGTAATTCAATTAAATTTCATTTCGAGGAATTATCCTGTCCGACCTTGAACATAAGACGAATTCAGCATTTGGGCTAAAGAGCAATTATTTGCCTCATACACAACAAACTGTAGGCGCAATAGACAACAATTGTTTTGTGTTGTGATTATGTGTACATAGTTTATGCAAAATGTTGTTATCATAAACATAAGGCAAGTACACGCGTGAATGTTATGTTAACAAAACAATGGCCAGGGCGGACGAAATGTTAGTGCATCCACTGATAATGAAAGAGTGGCCCTACCGCGGCGGCGCCACACAAAAAACTGCGTTTGCCGCGTTATTTCACATTGTTATCAATTTACTGTTATGCGTTATGTAGGCACAGCATAAAATGTGGCGTTTTCAGGTACATAATTCATAACAGGTCGTCCGTACCACTGCTGAGCGGCGCGGCCGCCGCTTTTTACGCGGCGCTAAAGTTCCTGCTTCGAATGTGTAATGAGCCGTGGTGCATGTACTTTATGTAGAGAATTCGGGCATTTTTACGCGGTTAATATATTACCTGTGCATTGTTGTGTCTCCCCTGTGTGTATGTGATTTGCTTTATTGCTACAAAATGTGATAAGCTTCCGTGTTTTCGCGGGTATAAGCGCCCATTAAAGGAAAACTCCAAAGGAGGCCATTTGTTTAATTGGTTTCGTTATCAGTTTTGCGGTGCCCACCTTAAACTAGGCACCACCTTGCCCCGGTCGGATACTTTCGGAGTGATTTAGAGATTCGGCTGTTCTGGGAAACATGCGACAAAAAACTGTTTCTGTTTTAAACAGCGAATTTCGCGGCAAGGAGTGTCGACACTATATTCGCTTAAATTTAATGCAAAAAGGCCGGTTTTCTTCCTTGAACTTTACTGTTACACTTTAAGTGCTTCAATTTTCTTAATAGAAAAGAAAACAACAAAATCCTTTTGACCTTGAAACCTTTATTTCTTACCCTAAGAATATAGGTAAATTTGCACCTTTACTTACGGTAAATCATTGCATCTTTACATAAAGTAACTTATCTTATCTCTTCTCTATCTTATCTCATCTCTTATGTCTACTGCCTTATGATCCTGCCGACTTTGATCTACATTAATTACATTCGTTCAGTTGTTTGCTTTGAGTCGACTTGCATTCATGTGAATTTACCATTTGAAATGCATTCAGACACTTTCTGGCTGATTGCTAGAAGGCTAATAGTCCTTAACAATATTTAGCTTTCGACAGAGTAGCAGATGATTAAAGATAAACTTACGGATTGAATTTGGTTAGCCTTGATTTCCTTCCTATTTGAAGGACGTTTCTTAAGATTGATGTCTTATGTTTAATCAAATTGCTTGAGCTTAATTAAATTGTTTGTGTTTGTTTCGAAGGATATGGGAATCAACATCATATATTTGTTTTTAAACTTAATAACAAAGT
Organism: Sylvicola fuscatus; assembly: GCA_026546915.1. Lineage (NCBI taxonomy): Eukaryota > Metazoa > Arthropoda > Insecta > Diptera > Anisopodidae > Sylvicola > Sylvicola fuscatus. Next base: position 356,470 of record JANSTS010000006.1, read on the forward strand.
ATCAAAACTTATGGAAATATTTTTGGTACGTTGTTCGTCCTTGAATCACTTCAATTGGCTCAGATTCTTGTTCAAAATAATTTACTTTCTGGTAAAGTCCTGAAGTCGTGCATTCGCCTAATAATTCAAAACAATTTCATAACCCAATTTCACATGGATTGAATGTTGCTTCGTACAATTAACAAAATTCTCTGGCGAAACCACCCCCCACCCCCCACACATTTCTTTCGAGGACATTTTTCCATTTAGACTCTCCCACCCCATCGCCTGACATTTCCAAAACAATACACTCCTGCAGTGAATTGCCACACGGCTTGAGTACGTGATTTAATTTGGATACTCAAAAGCAGACGCAACACAAAAAGGACATTTATGAACGTCACAACAGCGCCGATCTATGTACATGACACATAAAAAGCTTATGTTTGTCACAATCATGCAGCCAAATATGATAACCGAACAATAATTGGCTGGTGGCATTGCAGGGTGCACCAACTGCTTGGAATTGGCGACTCCCACACATGTCAATCGCATTTATGTTATTGACAAAATGAGGGGGGGATGTGGGTGGGGGAGGGTCAAAACAAAACATAAAATACATAAAAAGGTCGTGGGTTAACTTTCTAGCAAATTTATTTACTTTCGTTTGGCCAACTTTTGCGTTGGCAGTTGTGCAGCTCACTGATGACTGCATTTCTGTGCCAAATGGACAACTGAAGTGCACACGATTTGCATTTAGCTGTTGTTTCAATTAGATGTCACCGATGGGGTGGGCTAATATAAATAATCGGTTTGTTCAACTTAAGGATATACGTCCATGACTTGTCTGGGGGATTGGGGATTGCTAATGGGGTTTTGTATGGAGTGAATGCATCAAAGGTTCAAGCATTGATTGAGAGAAGCTACAAGTTTTTTATGGACATTGAAATGACTGAGGGAAGGACTAAAAAGGATGTAATAAGTTGTTTGTGGCAATATCAGTGCAAAGAACGTTTGTTTTATTGTAACAATTGTCGATAAATTAAATTTCGTTTCAAATTAGATCCTAAGGACGATTTTGGAAAATTAGGATAACAAACCGTTTTATGATCAATTTAATAGTTGATAATGATTGAAACTGGTGGAAAATTGTAGAAAAATTGAAACAAGAACGAGCTTTGTCTAAAAAGGATTTTTTAAGGATAAATGTCAGAGGGAGTTCATTTATTGATTTCAATAATCCAGATTTAGCAAACAACCATGAACCATCCCTTGTACAATGAATTTCCACAAATGGTCATTGCTATTTCCCAATGTGCAGTCTGTGTAAATGCAATATGCAGTTAATTCAAATCAGCCAGTCATTGTTGTGTGGATTTAGTCACGCTAATACTCTCCCGATATTGGACCACATCATTTAGCTGCCCCATCTTGTCGTTCCACCCGAAAAGGACATTTAAATGAATTCTTTATTGAGTTCAGAGGATGTTTCCAACTTATTTTCAGTCTAGCGCTTCTGGTGATGTCGATACTGTATTTATTCGTTTGTTTGACGACTCCTTAATAGAAAGGATCCTTGCATATCCAACGAGAAGAAACATTCAGCCAACAATATTGCTGAGCTGCCGCTAATTTTTAAAGTGCATGTCGCTTCGATGGGATTAATTTGCGTCAAAAGAAGCCATGTGGCTGTAATCCAGTTTTATTGGCACATCCTTCACCATACTTAAATTATATTTGGATCTATCAAAGATTTCCCATAATTTCATTCGTCTTTACATAGTTTTGACTTCACTCAACCATTAAGGACAGATGAAAGACTGCCAGTCTCCGTTTTAGTTGAGTGGATTCCAGTCATCATCGGCCGCCTACGGCAGTTCAATTTGAAATCAGTCAACGATTTCAATGAAATGCAAATGAGCGAAATTCATAACGAAGTTGGGGACAGATTGTCGTAAGGAACATCCGTTGGAATGTTGGGGAGTGATTGGGGATTATTGATATAAATATAGGATTAATGTGGCAGTTCCTGTTTGGGGGGAAATTCAACTTTGATGCTATTCAATTATAGAGAATCCGTTTTTAGAGGATTTCCCCGATTTTCGGGAATGATTGATGTTCCTGTGACTTGTTTTTTTTTTTTTAAACGGTAAAATCCTTCCAATTACAGAGAAAAGGATTTATGGAAGCCACGAGAGCTCATAGCCCAGCCTCAAATCAGAGAATTAACCAATCAAATCTCCGTCTACAAATCGGAAGATAACCAAATTGACACAACTGTGTCGAGTGTAAGTATTTCGGTTAAAAGTGGAACCGTCCCCAAATCTCATGATACCCCAAACCTCATCTATAGCTACACAATAATGCACAATATCAATCGCAAGACTATGAGAGCACGGAGTTCGACGCGCTGTCGTCGATGCACCAGAAGCCGTGGTACTTTTCGTCGGGCAGTCGGTATCCGGTTCCGGCGCGAACTGTCAAAAAGCACAAGCATCGCATCGCCAAGCTGTTTCCGCACGAGAATCCGCGCAGCGACCGCATCACCAATCAGCTGATGTTCGTGCCGCCCAACTACGAGGCCATACAGGAGGAGGGCAAGCAAAAGACCATCCTCCTGTACAATGGACTCGGCTCCTGGAATGTTAAGCAAGGTTATTATCAGCAAATGGAAAAGCTTAAAGCCTTAAAGTAGTTCTTTTGTTTCGATTTTGATATTGATTGATGAATAATTCCATCATAAAGGACGAGATGTCTTCCTGGCGGCAAAATGTCCCGTCAACACGTGCTCCATCATCGCCAATCGCGACAAAGCGAACACCGCCGACCTGGTACTGTTCAAGGACCACTACATACCGCCGGGTGTGATGCGTCCCAATAGGCAGGTTTACATGCTGTACTTTCTGGAATGTCCTTATCACACACAGCATGTTAAATTTCCCAATGTATTCAATTGGACAGCCACCTACAGGTAAAACATTACGTTCTAACTTAAAAAAAAAAAAAAAACAGTTCAGCCTTCCATATCCTGTCATTTGAGTCTTCATTTCCCGTCATTTAAATCCCTAAAGTCCTTTACAATTTTGTTTTAGTTTCGACAAAAATAAATCAGACGGAGGAAATAGCGTGACGATTTTTTTGTTTTTAAAAAATTCCCAGAATTTAGTTATTTCCTAATAAATCCTGAACCTTGCCGCTTTTCTTACTGCCATCTTGGAGCCAAAATTGTTCATTGAAAATATTATTAACTCACATTACTCAAAGATTATTACTTACAACTGTTTACTATTGTTCCCACATTTATCAACAACTTTTTAGAAAAGATAGCGATATTGTAGCACCATATGAAAAATGGGAATATTATGATCCACACATTAGACAAATAGATCAAGATAGAAATTATGCCTTAAATAAAACGAAGAAAGTAGCATGGTTTGTGTCGAATTGTGGCGCACGCAATGGCCGGCTGCAGTTTGCACACGAGCTGCAGAAGCACATTCAGGTAATTATCACTAAATCAACGTTTAATTATGAACATAAATTAATTAAGAAAAACAATTCAATTAAGAACAGTTTTTACGAATTGCTCAATAAAACAAAACTCCTTCATGAAAATGTGAGATTAAATTGTTGTTTCTTCAAAAATTTGCACGCCGTTACCAACCAGGTGGACATTTACGGCGCCTGCGGCTCGTACCGATGTCCACGCAGCACCGCCAACAAGTGCTTCGACATCCTTGACCATGACTACAAGTTCTATCTGGCGTTCGAGAACTCCAACTGCAAGGACTACATCACCGAGAAGTTCTTCGTGAACGCCCTCAATCGTAACATCCTGCCAATTGTGATGGGCGCCCGTCCCGAAGACTACGAGAACAGCGCCCCATATCGCTCGTACATTCACGTGGACGAGTTCGCCTCGCCAAAGGAGCTGGCCGACTATCTCAACATCCTGGACAAAAACGACGACCTGTACAACTCCTACTTCAAGTGGAAGGGCACCGGCGAATTTATAAACACGTACTTTTGGTGTCGCGTCTGCGCCATGCTGCACGACGAGGAGTCCCTCGACAAGCCGAAGTGGTACGAGGACGTGAACGATTGGTGGCGAGGACCGGGCGTCTGCACGAACGGCTCCTGGCGCAATTTCAAGGCGCGCAAAGACACCATCACTGATGACTAGTTGTTGGTGTTGATGGCGCTGCTGGTGGTGGCTATCGCTCCCGGACATTTGGGCAGCTGGCTGGTGACATTATAGCCCTCAGAACGGCGTGGTGGGACGAAGGATGCTGTTGCAAGGTAACACTGGACTCAGATACGTAAGTAAAAATCATGTGGCTACATATTTACATAAATGCTTTGTTATATGGTGGTGAGCAGCGTTTCTTACGGTTTTTTGTTTTATGGTTAGGGCATTTATGTGTTTTATGTTTTATTTGACTCAAACATAGGTGTAATGTTTGTTGAACACTAAATACAAATAGTTATTATATCAAACGAAGCTATAAGCTCCTGGCAGCTGCAAAATGCGACTTAGAGACGTGCTAATGGACGCGCCGGATAGTTACCCATTTTGTCTATTGGCTGTTATGTTCAAACAAATTAATGTATCATAAGCAAATCATGTTTATGGTCAAATGTTTGGCGCAAATATTTAAATATCGAACATACAATCAAGCACAAACGTTGGCAGGACGCTAAAATATTTTCAATTTTATTTATATATATTTATATATAACATAAATCAAATGTTAGTGGATATCAGGAAGAAAATATTTAACATGAGGTATTAAACAATCAAAAAAGCGATTAATTACGTCTGCCATAAAATAACAAAACATTTGTATAGAGCCTACAATGCCGCACGTGGTGCCTATATTGAAAATAAAAAACATTGCCCATATCGACTATGGTGCACGATACCATTTATACCATACAAATTAAAGTTACCATAAAACATTTAAAGCAACATAGAATTTGTCGAAAATCGAAATGAACTTAAAACATTAACTATCTGTCTTCAGTCCGACGATTTTTTGAGTTGACAAAAATTATAGCAACATTTACCGCTAGATAGCAGCTATAATCAAAATGCTAATTTAGTACCTCATATCCTAACCTAATTCAAGTGCGGCCGATTAACTTAATAGGTGTACCGTTATTGTACACGAAAACAATTATGGTTACTGCGTAGCATTTATAGCACAAAGCTCTTCAAAAATAGTTAACAAATCTAAAATGTTGCGAGAAATAAGTATTTTTATTTGTCCGTCAATTTTTATGAATTTCGTTCGCCGCTATAATTTTTTATTGCGCACAAGTTAAAACAAATTATCTACAATTTAATTATTATTTTAATTTAGTTTTGTCCGTCAATAATTGTTTGTTTGTCCTTGAAAACATCGAACACTATTTGTATCGAAAACTTCCATGACGATTTGCGAAGACAATTCGCAATTCAGGTTCCTTAAAGTATAAAAAAGAATAATTTAAGTAACAAAGCAAATAGGTTTTCTGTGATTTGAACACTAAAACAATTGATCTGAATTATTGATATCCAAATACCACTTAAAAATTGTGCAATTAGTTTAATTAATTATTTTCAAATGGGTGGTTGTAGTTAATTGAATGTACACCCTGTAAATATTGTGTGATATAATTTAAACTTAGTGAAAACGTTACAATTATTTATAAAAATCCAAAATTAAAAACGAAACATAAATTGATGAAATGCGCGTAGTTATACGCGTTTGCCATTTTATTTTCAAGTTTTATTATTTATTTTTTTTTTATTTTTAAGTGTTGTCGATTCAATTAGTTTAGGTAAATTAATTTCAGTAACATTGACAAGTATTTTAAAGCAGCAGCAATTTTGTACTTTTAAAAATTAAACAGTTTTGTTTTTAAATGTATTTTTTAAATAGATTTTAACTTTTTTCAAAAACAACGCCGAAATAATAAGACAAACATTTCGTGCACTTCCTGATTACAATCAAAAGAATTGCTTTCTGTAAATGGTTTCAGCGATTTTGTTAAGCAGAAAAATCATTAAAACATTTTAAAAAATCATTTAATAAGAAGAAGTGGGTATTAAAAAACATATTATCAATGTATAGAGGAAGAAGTAACTAACGGAGCTTTTTTATAGATTTTAAAAGCGCCACTAAAAATTCTAATAAAACCGCCACAAACGTGTCGAATTTAAATGATTGTTAATCTTTAGGTAGTTTGTACATAATTTTTTCATTTAAAATAATTTCTTTATTTATTGACAAGTTTTGTTTTTTGTTTCGTTTGAAAAGATTTGAACAAAACAAAATTATTGAGGTGGGTACAATACAATAAATTATTAAAGTGTATCATCATTATCAGTTAAAACAATAAAGCAAATTAAGTGGAAAATGTTGAATAAAAAGACACACAAAAATGGTAATTTATTGAATGGCTATCACAATAATTGAATTAATATGTAAATATTTTGGTATAAAAGCTCCACATTTTTAGAATATATTTGTATACATGGAAAACATACAGAATATTTTGTTTTTTGAATATCGAAAAAAAAATTGAATTTTTACTGTTATTTGCAACTATTTCAGGATTATCTAGAATTTTTATCTTGAATTGCAGGAATAAGAAGCAATTTTTAGGGTTTGTATAAAAGAACCAAATATTTCTCACAGAAAAATTATTTGACCTTGAAACAACGAATTTAGGTAACGATTTTTTTCGCAATATTTTAAAGATAAGAGCTTGTATTTGAAGAAAATGATACCAAAATCGCCTTTACCAACATCATAAAAATGCAACGAAGCTTTAAGCTCTTTTGTGGGAATTTGAATATTAATATTGCATTCTTAAGACATAAGATTTTCTTAAAGAAGTTCATAAAGAAATTTATTGAAACTAAAACCTTAGTGAAAGTACTAAATCAGATAGAAATTATATTTAAACTAAAACTAATAGAAAGAGCAATATTTTGAAATCGTTATTTCAACGATAGTTGAAGAAAGTATTTTCTAAGAGCTTTTCATGAACTTTTCAAATTTCCCACCCTTGACATAAAAACTTAGGGAAAAAGTCGCGCCATCTATCAATAATCGGTTATATGAATTTAGCTGGATCGATGAGTGAATCGTTGCTATAATTTGTTAACTGGGTCTTTGATAAAATTGTCTTAAAGTATTTAAGTAAAAAAAAAAGTGTCTCAGAAAATAAAAACTTATTTTTCTTACACTTTAGATAGTTTTTATTACTAATAAAAGATAAAAGTAAATGAATTCTCTATCAATTGAAGAATACAAAAAATTCGATTAGTTTTCATCGACATCATATGCTATCGGTGTTTGTCAAAAATATCCATATCAGCTGACAGCTGTCACAGTCATTATGACGCATCTAATAATATATAGCTTAGAATCATATATTAAGTCAAGAATCTTGAATATCGTAAATTGAACCAGTAATCGGGCAATGGAAGAAAGTTCTTTCTTTTTTACTTATTTGATCACAACAAATTGTCCTCAAGCAAATTATTTCCATTTATAAGCCAATCGATACAAAGTGACTTACAAATCCACAAGACTTTCACTCACAATTTCTAAGACTGTCAAATGTAAGTACCAGAAAATCGTCAGCAAAAAAAAGTTGTGCTTAATATAAGGAGAAAGGTGTAAAAGAAAAAAAACTCAAAAGTCATCAGCTATTTGCTTAATTTTACAGAAACGCCACATCGTGTGACCCTTGACACAAGACAAAAGTTGGCGCCCGTCTTTTGACTAGATAAGATTACCAGCTAATCGAATTGATCACAAAACTCACCTGAAGTTAAAGCGACTAACTTCGGCGAGAATTCTCATCCTCCAGCTCAACACAATCCACACACACAGACACACACACACACACAGACAGTCAAGATGCTAGTTCGACTGCGCGAGCTGATCTGCCAGCACAAGCGAAAATTCATGATCGGCGGCATCGTCATAGCGGGCGGCTTCCTGGCCGTGCGCTACGCCGAGCGTCGCCTCAAACAATTCCAGCAGGATCAGACGCGCGAATTCATAGCACGCACCAAGCGCACACAACACTTCGAGATGACGGAGCGCATCTGCAACAAGACCATAGCCGGCTTCGCCACCTGCCTGTGCGAGTGCATCATTAAGACACTGGACACTGACCAACTGCTGGTGATGATACGCGAACAGCCCGGCCAGAAAGTGCAACTGTGGGAGCAGCTGAAGATCAAGTCGTTCACGCGTGTCATGCTGCTGGTGTACTCGTCCGCCATGATGGTGGTGTCGCTGCGCGTACAGTTGAACGTGCTGGGCGGCTATCTGTACAAGGACACGATGAGCGGCGTGGAGACTGTGTCGATGGTCGACAAAGAACAATATTTGATGCTGATGGATCACCTGATGAAGGACGGTGTCGGCGAGCTGGCAACATTCATCGAGGAGAAGGTGACCACTGTGCTGGCCAACTACACATTGAAACAGATGTTGACGCTGGCCGACATGGAGAAGCTGTTCTGGTCACTGCTGGTGGCGATGAGCGATGATGCCAATGACATTGCCAACATTACACAGTATTTGTATCCGGCAGATGGATGCGGCGTGGGGGGCACACCAATGGCCCAGCAGCTGTTCTTGGAGACCGTCGACGTGCTGCAGAGTGACGAGATACAGGCGCTGAATGCAAAATGCGTGCGACAGGGCGTCACTATATTGATGGACCACATTGCCGGGTATTTCTCGTCGGTGGCGCCGTCAGTAGCTGCCGCTGCTGGCAGTTCGTCAAAGGCTGATCTCAATATTGTCAATATCAATACGATGCAGATGGCGATCGCCAAGCTGATACCCATTGTCAATGGACTGACAGCGGAGGCGTACAACGTGGACGCGTCACCGTACAATTTAGCTACCTCAATACTGAACAGTATCTCGTTTGATCCGAACGTCAAGACGATGGGCATGAACGTTTATGAGGCGTTCTCGCAGTAGATTGTGACAGCTGGGGCGTCAGCCGGTGGTGGATTTCATGATGGGCGATACGGAATGGGCGGAGGCATTTGAATTGAGTTTGGTTTTTATTTGATATTTGACGTTTTTATTTGAATTTTGTTATTTTCCTTTTAAAACATTCCCAATTGAAGGCCGGTAGTGAGTTCGCGAGGAACACTAAATTACCATTGAAGTCTCAAATGTCACAATTTCATTGTTCTTCGCGAACTGAATACCAGCCTCAAATGAACAACTTTTTTACACTGAATTGAAGCGACTTCTTGAGGCGATGCCTTTAGGACGGCTGCTGCAGCCTGACTGTTGCATGGCTTTCTGTAATTCTGTACATAACTTGGCGTTATTTTTTATTTTTTGTTTAAATATAAAGAACTATATTGTTTTTTTACACGTTTCTTTGAGTTTTTTCTTGTCCTTCTGCTAGAATCTTGACAAACACAAAGAAAACTCGACAGAATCTTGGAATGGCACAATATTTTATTACAAACAGCTAGACAGAACGCAAAGCTTCTGGCGCACCTTATCGCTAATTTTGATCAATATTCAATATTTATTGCATCTTGCACAGAAAAAGGCGTCTTCAGTATTATTGGCAGTCTTTCTTAGCAATCTAACCTAAAGAAAACTATTTCTAGGCCACCTAAAAACCTACAATTTCTATGCCATTAACATACATTTATAGTAAAATCCTTTGGAAATAGCATCACTAGGAATGTCATCGGCGAACACCATCATCAGCTTCATGGTATCACGACTGCCCAGACATTCGATGGCAGTGTCCACGAGAAATTGCCACGTATAAATCTGCTCTCTGATATTAATGATAGTGCATCGATCACAATTGAAGCAGTTCATCCTGTTATTCTGATACAGACACATCCGCTGAAACACCATCGTCCAGTGTGAGGCATCCAGCCACTCGGTCAGTCGCTGAAACGACTCGCGATGATTGAGCACAAACACCAACTTGATGGCGTCTGGAATGCGTTTCTCGCGCAAATAGAAACGAAACAGCGTGTGCAGGACATGCGACGCGTTCCTGGCCAGCTCAATGCAGCGGTCATAGTGATGGCGGGACCACAGGTACTGCAGCAGCACGTTACCGATGGCCTCATAGCGACACGAGCTGCTCGCCATGATGGGAAAGTCGCAAGCGCCGCACTTCTCCATCACCTCGTCCACACGATTGACAGTGATGAACGCCGTCAGTATGAATTCACGTGAATTGTCGTCAATCTCCCAGATCAGCTCTGGCTTCAGATAGTCTAGATACATTTGGTAGCAGTGACGTTCAGCGTCGCCGGCCGCCTCACCATTTTCGATCATGACACGCTTCAGTTTGTCCAGCAAACAGACAATGTCATAGGAGTCGTAGCGATCGAACACGTTCTCGTATCGATCCAGCAGATTGTAGTTGCTGATCTGCGATGAGCGATAGATCATGAACAGATTACGGACAATTTTGTCCTCATCACTGACGCCAGATATCTCCGGCAGCATCGTCTTGCCAAGGCTTTTCACCTTGCAGCCGGTTCGATGAACGACAATCTCGTCATCGGTGGAGTCAGCGCCAGTCGTCGTCTCGTCACTGCTTATCTCACGATACTGACTCACTTTCTTGATGGTGATACTCGGTGGCATGCCATTCGACTTGTCAGCCTCGTCGTCAAGATTATTAAAAATGTTCAACTTGTATTTGATGATGTTCTTGCCCAGACGACCAGCCAGCGCCGACACAAACGTCTCACGCAAATTTGACTCGCCGTCGCCGCTGTGGCGGTACTTTAGATTATCACAAAACGAGTTCTCCATGGCGTAGATGCCACAATCCAGACGAGTCGCCGTCACCATCGTCTCAATATCCAGCACCTCATCACCCACAATTCGATCCAATTGCGTTCGCCATGCGTCGTCCAACTGCAAACGTAACGCCGCCAAACACTGACGCAGCTCCATGCGACTGCCACACAGTAGCTGGAAGTAATCGGAATGGTCGCACACCAGCATCGCACATTGCTCATACATTTGCCGTTGCACCAGCTCAACAGCCAGACTCTCAATGGATTGGACGCGCACTCTGTACAGCTTCAGTTCATTGGTCTGCACGTAAATGGTGTCCTCGATAACTTTAACGTCCCGTATGTCATGCAGCTGATTGTTCCAGCACATGACAGTCGAGGTGGCCACGTCCAGGACGTAGAAGCCTTGCGCATTGAATGAGACGACACAGTGGCCGGCGAACGGATGCACAGCTCTAAACTGAATGGTGGTGTCGTTTTGGTTGCACTTGTCCAGTGATGGTGATGTGGTGGCCAGCTGTGGCAAAACGGTGGGTGGTTGATGTTCGAAGGCCGCCTTGAATTGGTGGGTCTGTAAAACGCTGCCCTCAAGATCGCACTGCCACAGGCGAGCGCCAGGACGTGCGCAGAATATTTGTGTCACTAAGGTGGGTGTAATGGTGTTTGTGGAATCGGTGTGTTGATGGATGGAACTGAGGAAACAGGCGCCGTATGTTCCGTCGCGTGGACGATTGCCAATCTGAAATGGTACACAATGAATCTGAAAATCTTCCCACTCTCGTCGGACGCTGTACCTGCTTGAATTCCTCAGTTTCTGTGTTACACAAAATGCATTTGGTGCTGTTGGAGACTAGCAGAAGTTTATCACGTCCGACAATTTGGATGATTGGTGACTCAAGAAACAGGATCGGATGAGATGAGATTCCGAGCAAACAGCGTCCCTTGAACCAATAATTTTAGTTCAGCAAAAAAAAAAAAACGATTATCATCAACAAAAAACTAACCACAAAAAATGAGATTGTCACAATGCAGACATTCCCTCGTCTGTCCCCATAGTAAAAGTACTTGACATCATCACCCCAATACAAGGTGGTCACTGCCACCTCGTCCCCACCGCCGAAGTTCTGTATTGGCGTGCTGACAATTTGTGGCGACGTCGCTGACGACAGATTCACCACGTACATGCACACAACTGTCGGCGTAGCGAAGGCGATGTACTTCTCGTCCGGCGATATGGCCAAATGATGGATGACACCGTGCTGGCTAGGCACCAACTGTATGAATTTGGTGGTGTTGCGCGCGAATATGTACAGACTGCCCGATGTGGCGCCCAGCACAATGTAGGTCGATGACACATCGAAACAGGAGTACTGTTGCAGGAGGACACAAGGAAAAAAAATCAATAAATGCAGTTTGAATTGGGAAACGCTTAATAGATTTACCTTGATGCGTTTGGTCTGGGCGATTGGCTCCTGTGTCACCTTGCCCAGATCGATGCAGTCGGTCAGCACGTAAATGCTGTTCATTGTGTCAGATATTTGCGGTGCTAGGCGGTGACGAATCAGTGCTGACCAAGTGCGGACTGATGCTGGATTGTGTGGCGATTATTGTTCGGATGCAAATTGTAATAATGAATCACATTTTCCTCTCATTTGGGTGGGATGTTATCAGCGATGACTAGCCGTCCTTATCGGCGACTTTTATCGGCACCCTTGTTGGCTGTGGGAAAGGCAAATTTTCAAATATTGGCTGTCTGATGAAGCCAGACACATTAAACTAAGACTCACTGTTTTTTAAAGATAGTTTTCTCAGATTATAGACGCAATTCATCAATCTAGTATTTACATAAGTACGTTTTAATTGTTTTTGACATGTTGATAATATATATAAATCTGCAAATGTCAAAAGTTGACTGGGAATTCTGGTAGACGCAAAAACCGTTTCATAAAATGAAAAAATCAAATTATTATTTATTACAAATGAAGGAATTCATTTATTCAGGATTTCGCACAGGTAAATCGCCTATCAATCCTTTATCTTGAGTTAAAATATTGGCGAATCGTGCAACTGACAGCTGCTGACAGATTTTTGTTTGAAACTGTTAGAACAATTTATTCTTTTGAGGATAATTATTTAATGCAAAAAAGTTGTCTTCATGTCCTTTCGGTTCCAAGTATATTTACCACTTTTCGCTAATCTTTGGAATTACGCCATACGTTTTTATTATATAGGGCATCTCCTCAAACACCCTGTTCTTTAAATGCATCCATCTTGATTCAACTTTCTATTTATAATTACTATTAAGAAAGAGCCGTCTAATGTATTCTTGATCCGTTTAATTTGGGAAACCCTCTCTTTTGAGTCGAACACTTCGCGCTAATCAGACGCGGTCTATTTCGTTGCTGAGCATTGAAACAGAGGAAAAAGAACAGTTTTAAAAGTGCGTGATCGTGAGTTTTTTTTTTTTTTTTTATTGTAACCCAATTTCCATTAGTTCAATAATTAATTAAAAACACAAAACACTTGAGTTGGTGACTCGAATATGTTTTCCAGAAGTTCCGGAATTTTTTTTCGGTTCCTTAATTTTCTAGTACAGTTTATTGACTTTTCATTGGTCGATGGGCAGGGAACAAAGTAACTAAACCAGAAATAAGTTTTATTGTGAAGAAAATGTTCTAGAAAAATGATTTCATGAATCAGATAATACAATTGAATGATTGGCGCAGCGCCAACATTTTTGGCCTGATTCTTTTAATAGTCATTCTATGGCGCGGTCCTGAGAAGTGTGCTTCGATTGTAGTCGCACCACGTGCGTCTGTCTTATTCGGTAGCCAGTCTATTTCTGATCCATGAACCCTGCATGAGTTTTATCAAACAAAAATAGACGATTTTGGAGGAAAACACGGAAATTGGGAGTTTTCGATCGCTAAATATGCAAGAAATTTCAAGCAAAATTTTCAAATAAGCCGTTCTTTTGAATGTAATAACTGTTTTTTTGATTTGAAATAACGGTCCTTTTGAATGAAATAACGTTTTGAATGAAATAACAAGTTTCCTGTTTTCTGTAATCCTGAGTTCAAGTTATTTGGCCAAAGTTTGCATTAATGTCATGTAAGAAAATCCCGTTTGAACAATCTTAAAAACAGAAAAACAATTAATTAAGAAAAAACGGCCGGTCCAAATGAAACAAACCTTAACAAAGGACGCCAGTGAGGCGGTGCCAAATCCCGCCGTAACGATGACAGGATCTTGGGATCGCCGCATGCATAACGACATCATCTTTTGATGTTTCAATGGCAACAAGTACCATTGGCTCAAGTACAGCGATACAGCCACTTTGGAGCTCTATACCAACGAAATCCTTAAGATCTGCCCCCAAGAAACTGATTCATTCCCATTTACCTGATGGGCCAAATTATTGCCACAAATGCAATACAGCAACAGCGTCACAAACATTATCAAGAAATTCGACGCCGACTGCAGATACCCACCATGTCCACTTCGGAATTTCTAAACAACAACAAAAAGAAAACAATCTCAACAGAAGAACCGTTCGTAAGGAAAATTCACTCATACATAGAAAACATGAAAAGCCGTAAAACAAAGCTGCAATGAGCCCAGCAGCACCTGTATCGTCACCAATTTGGAGAAGCAGCGCACAAACTCCTTGCACAGTGTCAAGACTCTGAAGTGATAGCGAATCACGTCAATCAAGTCGCTGGTGGTGGTGTGGGTCGCCATCGAACTGAACAGGTGGGAAATGTTCTCGAGATGACCCTTCAAGTGAATGCCCAGTCCAAAGAACAGGGTGACCGCTCCAAAGTAGGCGAGCACCGGATATATGACGATCATCATGTTGAAGCTCATTAGCAACTCGTACAGTGGGAATTCGTGCATTATTGGGACGCTTCTGGAATTTGCCAGAATGATTATTTGTCGGGATAAAACGATGGGACTCACATTATCGGAAACACAAAGCGTCGCTTCACTGGCCCCACAAAGTAGTAGACGTAGGTCTGGTACAGCATCGGCGCGAAATAGGCTGATGGTATTGTGAACAGGCAAAGTCCGAATCCGACGCACCAGTAAAAATTATGCTTATGTACCCTCTCGATGAAAACTGAATCATAATCTGCATAAGTAATGAAATTAACATAAATCTAAAGAGATTTAATCAAACTGCAAATTACACTTATCTGACAGCTCCTTGATGTCGAGAAAAATCTTCGAGAACATGGACCGTTTGGCGGAGACGTAGAACCCCTTAAAGCATGATGGAAGGGCCGTAAACAGGTCGAGTGTCGCTTCGGCAAACAGTTCCATGTCAAGCGGATGAACAACCGAATTGACCATTGCCAGAATGGCGAAGGACATGTTGGAAAATGCTAAGAAGGCAAGCGGGATGCAGCCAATGGCGGATGGATAGCGTTTCTCTGTTAGATTGATATTCACCAGGCCAAGAATTTTAAGCTGAGTTTCGCAGAATTCTAGGCGCCTCGGTGGCGGTTTTGGGGACTTCATAGTCAACAGTTTAAACAGATTACTTGATGAGGCTTTGGAAGCTTCAGCTTTTATATACTGGAACTGTTTAGGGATTGGGAGTTCCAATCAATTATTCAGGAACAAACTTTTTAATGAGTCAATTTGTCGAAAAGTTGGTGTTAAATTGGGAATTGTTTTTTCTCACCAAAACTGCCCAATTATTCCGTTAATATTTAATCAGTAAATTCCATTTAATCTAAATAAATAATCGTTTCGTTTGTTTCCTCTAATCTAACAGATGGCAGACAAGACACCAGCCGTCGGTATTGATTTGGGCACCACCTACTCCTGCGTGGGTGTCTTCCAGCATGGCAAGGTCGAGATCATCGCCAATGACCAGGGCAATCGCACAACGCCGTCCTATGTCGCCTTCTCCGAGACGGAGCGCTTGATCGGTGACGCCGCCAAAAATCAGGTCGCCATGAATCCAACAAACACAATTTTCGATGCGAAGCGACTGATTGGCCGCAAATTTGAGGATTCCACCGTCCAGATGGACATGAAGCACTGGCCATTCACGGTGTTCAGTGCCGATGGCAAGCCCAAAATCGAGGTGCTGTACAAGGACGAGAAGAAGGCCTTCTTCCCGGAGGAGATCAGCTCAATGGTGCTGACCAAGATGAAGGAGACGGCCGAAGCGTTTTTGGGTAAGCCAGTGACAAATGCTGTCGTCACAGTGCCCGCCTATTTCAATGACTCACAGCGTCAGGCGACCAAAGACGCTGGTACCATAGCCGGCCTGAATGTGTTGCGCATCATCAACGAGCCGACAGCGGCCGCCATCGCCTACGGCCTGGACAAGAAGGCGGTCGGCGAGCGCAACGTGTTGATCTTCGATTTGGGCGGCGGCACCTTTGACGTGTCCATTCTGTCGATTGATGATGGCATTTTCGAGGTAAAGTCCACGGCCGGTGACACGCATTTGGGCGGCGAGGATTTCGACAATCGCCTCGTCAATCACTTTGTGCAGGAATTCAAGCGCAAACACAAGAAGGACCTCAGCGCCAATAAGCGGGCGGTTCGTCGTCTGCGCACAGCCTGTGAACGTGCAAAGCGCACACTGTCGTCCTCCACACAGGCCAGCATCGAGATTGACTCGCTGTTCGAGGGCACCGACTTCTATACGTCCATTACCAGGGCGCGCTTCGAGGAGTTGAACGCTGATCTATTTCGCTCCACAATGGAGCCAGTGGAGAAGGCGTTGCACGACGCCAAAATGGACAAGGCCATGATCCATGACATTGTTCTGGTCGGCGGTTCGACGCGCATCCCCAAAGTCCAGAAGTTCCTGCAGGATCTGTTCAATGGCAAGGAGCTGAACAAGTCAATCAATCCTGACGAGGCGGTGGCGTACGGCGCCGCTGTTCAGGCGGCCATTCTGCACGGCGACAAGTCTGAGGAGGTGCAGGATCTGCTGTTGCTGGACGTCACGCCATTGTCGCTAGGTATTGAAACAGCCGGCGGTGTCATGAGTGTGCTGATCAAGCGCAACACCACCATTCCCACGAAGCAGACACAAACATTCACCACGTACTCGGACAACCAGCCCGGTGTGCTGATTCAGGTGTTTGAGGGCGAGCGCGCCATGACCAAGGACAACAATTTGCTGGGTAAATTCGAGTTGTCGGGCATTCCGCCAGCGCCGCGTGGCGTCCCACAAATCGAGGTGACGTTCGACATTGACGCCAACGGTATTCTCAATGTCACCGCACTGGAGAAGTCCACCAACAAGGAGAACAAGATTACAATCACCAACGACAAGGGACGCCTCAGCAAAGAGGACATCGAACGTATGGTGAATGACGCCGAGAAGTACCGTGGCGAGGATGAGAAGCAAAAGGAGACAATCACCGCCAAGAATTCACTGGAGTCGTACTGTTTCAACATGAAGGCCACTATGGATGAGGAGAATCTCAAGGGCAAAATCGCCGACACCGACAAACAGGTGATTGTTGACAAGTGCAATGAGACAATCAAGTGGCTGGACGCCAATCAGATGGGCGAGAAGGAGGAGTATGAGCACAGACAGAAGGAATTAGAGGGCATCTTCAATCCAATCATCTCCAAATTGTATCAGGGCAGCGGTGGCGCACCACCTGGCGGATTCCCAGGTGCTGGTGCTGCATCTGGCGCCGGCGGTGCTGGTCCAACCATCGAGGAGGTCGATTAAATAATTCTATTGGATGTGAATATTAAGACATTTAATAAATTCAATGAAATCGACATTCTCTTTTGTTTCATTTCTTTCCATTCCAAGACAAAAATCTTAACAGAAAAGTTGCATTTATTTCATTTTTTTTGTCACTTAACAAAACTCACTGCGTTCCAACTTTGTGGTCAGTCCTGTGGAGCATTTCCGGATGCTCATCCAGAACTTTTCTGCATTCAGATATGTTGGCGAAGACGCCTTGCAGCGTCCAATGTCGCCGCATCAAACTTTGCTCAACACTAAAGTGGCCCTGCCTTATGCAACGAATTGCCACACAATGGGCACATGACTTCATCTCAATGCCAATCTCATGCACCAGCTGACCCAAATATGCTTCATTTTCATTCAGAGCGTGCACTTCCAATGTGAACTCAGGTCGTGTAAAACTGACACACCGAATGCCATAGATTAGCGGCACCTCGCGACTGGCTGGTCGAATGAGGCCGCTGGCCGCCAACTCGTAGCCCGCCTGTGACTGCATATCAACGCCAGACAGCTCAAACATTTTCTTCTGGTGTGATGCCTGCATGGAGGCCAGCAGACCATTCAGCTTGCCGATGAAAACGTGGTCGTGGGTGGCGCGCAGTGTGATGCGCGAGTCTTGGAAGTGGGTCTCTGTGGCGGCGCCAAGTCGTCCGATTATGTGATACACACGAATGGGACGATTTGTGTTGATTTGAATGGCTGAACGAGCGCCACGGTTGATGCCAAATACTGACATTTTGGAAATTGTGTTAATTCTCTGAGCAGATATTGATTCGTTTAAAAATCTCTTTAGTTTAAAATACCTAAAACACCACTCGTGGTCTGGCCTAGATGAGACGCACAGGCACACCGAATGTCATCGATTTGATAGCGCGGTCCAACGCTGAGAACATGATCGGACAGATCAATTTCTTTGGTGTAAATCGCTCGTTGGGCGCCGCCGCTTCCAATCATTTTCAGCCTTCGTGGTTCCCGGACAATCATCTCATTCAGATCTGAAAAATGAACAATAATTAAGTGCGCCAGACTATAGAGAATGGAAACGGATTACCTTTACAGAGATTGCCCAGAATGGCATTGCGACATTGAGCTACTTTGACGCCAGCTGGCTTGAAGACATTGATCACGCCGTTCAAATACTTGAATGCAGTTGGAGCATTCGCTACCTTACGGGACAACATATCCTTTTAATTTAACTAAAAGAAAATCTATGAAAATTGGCAAAATTATTGTTTTGAAGGTATTTGAGGTTATGTACAGCCGGCTGTCAAATTTGGCTAGAGTCTCAGCACAATTCCAGCAGAGGGCAGCTAATGAACAAGGAAGTGATTTTCTTGAAATGTCAACAAAATGCCCATTTGTTGAGGTTATGTTTAGTGAGTTTTGCAAAACTTCAGTCACCGGCACTGAAGAAAAGCGCGTCCTCAAATCTTTCTCAATTGAAGCCACTTGTTGTTCTTGTTAAGTGATAAATATGGCCGATAAGTTAGCCAAGGTGCCAGTGGTGGATATCGATGCAGCCGGCCGCTTCAAGTACATTCTGATCAAGGTGCATTGCGTCAACAGTCCAGCTGAAGGGCCGGAGCTTAGCAAGATGGTTGTGCGTGGATATTCTCGGTCACCATTTCACGGTTAGTGCCATTGATGTCATTTACTGGACGTAAAGCCTCGACTTTTCTTGCAATAACGTTAAATAGAGATTTGTCTGAATGGCTGCTGATGGGAACGAGTGACCATGAATGTCAAAAATAGAACATCTGAAGCCTAGAATTTTCTTATGCGACAAAGGACAAAAATATAGAAATGGAAATGTCATGTTTTTTTGGTGGAAATTCGACTTGGCCTAATGTTCTTCCTGGAGAACCGGCGTTGAAATGTTATCAAGTTTATAATGAACTGCATAAATTCTTAAGTGATTTATTGAAATTTTCTAATTTCTTTTCTTCTCCACTTTTGACCAATGAGAATTTCCAAGAAACTGGATGTGGTTTGTGTCCTGGATAATAAAGTTCAGTAAATTGTTATCTTGGACACAATTGACCTACATACCATTCTTCAAAATTGGACAAGAAATTAACTAAAATGCTGTAAAAAAAACATTTTGTCTAATAATCCTTTTTACGTATGAGAATATTATTATGATAAAAGGAATAAGTTTAGAATTAAAAGACAATTCTGTAATTTTTTTTTAGTTATTTTAAAAAGAAATTTAACTTAAACTTAAAATACATTTAATAAATTCGGGTTCAGAACTGCTACATGAACCTTTCGGGGCGTTACTGCGACATCAATCTTCAATGTTTAATTTAATAAAACCTAAATTTGAACTTCTTGCATAAAAAAGAAACAAACATTTGAATAATTCACTTATTCATATACTTAAGAAGATCCCAAAAAGTTTTCGTCCTTAAATATTCACCATATCACATGAATAGTCAATGGGGTGGTGCCACACGCGAATCGTCCTTAAGACCTTTTGCTGCTTCAATGCTACCGCAATCGCGGACTAGGAATGCCACCAGAGTCAACACTCAACAAATCATATTGAATGGATATATCATCCAGTGATCTTGCTGGCATTGTGCCTCATTCCTTAACATTTCCTTGATCTGCGTATACAGCAGCCAGGTGGAACTTGGCAGCACTTTAAGAAGGACAGAATGCGAATTAAGTGGATTAGGGGTATCGATTTTTGTGTATAGAGACGGTCGGGCCCCTTCGGCTATGTCGACGATTTTGTGCGTGCCATTGTTACTGTATAAATATAAATATGTTATTCGATTTTGCATGTAAGGACGAATTTAGAATTTGTCACTTATCTGAGGTAATCCTGTTTTGAATGAAATGTAAATTTAGAAAAACTTTGCGTTTATAATAATTTAATTTATTTATGTTTACTCTTTTTTATGGCAATTTGTTTTTGGTATGAAAACATTTCGTCCTGTTTTGACTAGGAACTTAGTTATTTATCTTCCAACGAAATTGTATATTTGAATTGAAATAGGAATCCACCCCATTTTGTTTCTCAACTAACATACGTCGTTGATATGAGAATCCTTTGAATGGATTTCTTCGAATTGTCCACGATATCAGGACTTCTCAAAACAATAAAATAATTCAATTCAATTTAACTATTAAGTTCCTGTTTCCTGAATATATCGATCAAAATGCTTCAAGGATATTTCAATGCGTTCCTTATTTGCATAATTATGCAAAATATTTCTGAAGAAAGCTTCCGCGAAATAAGCCCTCAATTATTACGGCAGCATTGTTATTGTTCATTGTGTCAGTTAAATGTATAAGCTGCTCCTTATGAATTTCCATATACTTTCTAGGCAATTTTCCCAACCACCCCGTTAGGAATCACGTCGCATGATTTGCCGTGCAACACGTTTTTCACAACATACATAACATGTTATGATTATTTTTTGACATTTCACTTCAGCTGATTTCCATTCTGAGAAAAAGGGGTGAAGGTATCGAAAGGAGGTGAATAATATCCTTTTAAATTGGAACGTCGTTTGCTTAAAAAAAAAGATGCAATAAAATTAAAGCTGCAAAATCACTCAAAAGATACTCAATTAAATGAAATCACTGCATACTTTTCATTTGACGAGCTGATGATTCTTTAATGAGGACAATTGAAAAGGTCAAGGATAATTGTTGCAACTAGTCGTAAGATACTTTGTCGGCAAATGTTCTCCGCGATTGAGGTGGTCAGACGTTTGTTGCACGTATAATTTAACTCAATTGTGCTCAGTGTCCTTTTTTGTTGTTGTTGCCAGGCAAAATTGTTGTCTTTCGGTCATTTGCCTTGGTCATTTTGTTTGTTAAGAAATTATTCCCAGTGGTAAATTGTTGTTAAAGGGAAGCTTTTTATTGTTGAAAATATTGAGCTATAATATCGTCCTTATTTGTTTTTTTTTTTTAAATTTAATTCTGTCGATTCATATGTAGTTTGAAATGGTAAACAAAATTGTGTGTACAAAAACCGATTCAAATCATTACAATTTGCAATGAATGACTTGTCATGGTGACAAAAGCGTCGACACCTTTTTCAAATTCGAAGGACTAAGGCGTGATATCACAGCAAAAGGCACTGAATATTTGAATTTAATCGGTAAATAACTGTCACGTGCGGCAAATTGATTACACCCATCCTGGATTTGAGGCAATTACAGTGCAAGGAAGTGGCCCGTGCGTTCGTCACTCTACCAGCAATTTCATTTGTTCCGCAAAAAGATGGATGTGAATCCTGTCTGCAGGATATTTCGGTATTTTGCTTCTATGCAATTGAATTAAGTTAACATGATGAAATTTGTTACGCATACGATGATTGATTCTCTCGAAAAATAGAATAAATGTTGACGATTTTTGGTGTTTATTTGGTGAGTTCACGGTCCTTTAGGGTAAATCAGATTTAAAGGTTTCAATTGAACTTGAAAAAAGAAAAAACTGCTCATTTGCCCTTGATTATTTTTCATGTAATAGCGTTACGACATTTTTTGATCGATTCCTTTGTGACTCTAATGATTTATGTATTGAATTATGATTGTATGACTATAAATATCGGAGAGATAAATCTATGTACAATGGAAATGCCATCAATCGGAAAATATTAGGACGAAATCGATAATTGGATACTTTTATTGTTTTATTTTTATTTTTTGACTTACCATAAGTGTGTTTCTACGTAATGATGACAGAAGTTATTGAATTATAAATATGTAAAGCTCCCGAAAATCCTAAGGACATTCTCATTTGGTCTAAATTGCCATAATAAATGTAAAACAACAACAAAAAATCCTTGACATAAAACATAAATTACATATATAGAGCTTTAGCTGCTTTAATTCAATAAAAAGCACCAGAAAAACAGTCAAAAATTACAATTAAACATTGCACACACCCACCGAAAGCTTTGTTAAAGCTTTTAACAAAATTACACCAAACTAACGCAATTAGAAGCGCTTTTGCAAAACGATGAATTGCGTGAATTTAAATTTGTGCGTTTGTTGTGACAGCCTTTTCACTCTTAGTTGGTGCTTAATTTAACATGACGGGGGATGTTTTTTTTTTTGTGCAATAACGGTAGGGGTGATTGTTCTATTTTAACAATTTGCATTTGTATTTTTGTATGGAAATTAAATATGCAAGAATTTAAATGAGATCGGGAGTGGTGAGGAAATGTAACAGAATTTTCGTGGAAATTTCGACATTCAATTATTTGGTTTCA
The DNA here is from genome assembly GCA_026546915.1 of Sylvicola fuscatus. Classification (NCBI taxonomy): domain Eukaryota; kingdom Metazoa; phylum Arthropoda; class Insecta; order Diptera; family Anisopodidae; genus Sylvicola; species Sylvicola fuscatus. The sequence continues at coordinate 379,237 of JANSTS010000006.1, forward strand.
GGTCAGAAGATTAATTATTTTTGAAGCTGAAAATTTGTACAAATGATCAATAATTGTTTTTTTTTATAAATTACTAGAAAATGAAAATGCAATGAAATATTTTTTGATGAATTATTTATTCTTGTAACTGACATTTATTATAACCGTAACTGACAGCATTGTGACTAGATTTAACACTTTGATGTAGTCTTTAACTGTATAGGTGGGAGGGGTGGCTAATGGGGGTTGATGAAGTCGCTTCAGCTATTCATTTTAACACATTTATTAAGCAAGAAATTTGTGAGAATGTTTTATTATTGACCGACTGTCGTGAGTTTGACAAGAAGAAAAGTTTCTTTTCAATTAATTGTTTTCAACTTTACTAGACATTTAGAGTTTGTCTTTTCCTTAAATATTCTGTGGCTTATTATTTTTCAACAACTTTTCCATTGTTTTTGTTATTTTGTTTGACGCTAAACAGTTCAAGGCCAAATCTGTTTTGAATTAGGCTACAAAAATAATTGAATTATCAATTGAGTTGCATCAATTTAAGTTTGACTAAAATTTTCTAACAATTTTTTTGTTTTTTAATCTTATAGATTTTGTCTCATTTTTTTTTTCAACATTAAATTCTGTCTTGTAGTTCAATTTACATATAAATATTTTTTTTATTTTAACGAACATGTATTTAAGATTTTATTGTAAGTTTGGAGACTTAATTTTTCGTCTGCTTTAAACCAAAAATTACGCCTGTGGTATTCATGATGTTGCACAATAATGTTTTGTTTTTTCTGTACTTAATATGTAGTGTTTTTAAAACTCCATTTCTTTCTTTATTGATGAAAAGACCAAGATCTGTCGTTGTATTGCGACAAATTGGGACAAGAAGATGTTGAAACTAGAAGCATTGAGCTTCTTTTTTTTTTTGTTTTAGAAATATTTCAAGTGAAAAGGCTGATAGAAATTAACGATTAATTTACATAACATTTCTATTAGTGTATTCTCTAAGACATAAACCTTAATTTAAATATTAAAATCATGAATACCACCAATTGCGACTCCTTTAACGTTTATTCTGCAATCTTCGGCATTATAGTATTTTTTGATGACAAAGCTGTTAATTTATGTTGATTTCCTTAAGATTTTAGGCCAGTTTAGGACATACGGATAGTTTTTTCAATAGTCTTATGAGTTTGTATCATTTTTTTAGAAAATAAATTGGCACTTAAAATATAAAAATAAAGTAAAGATTTAGTTGAAAAAAAACACAAAACGTCCGTTAACTGTTAAAAATGTTGAACTACCGCAGTGTAAAGAATGCATTTACCGCGCTTTTCGATATGAAGATTACGCTCACACAATAAATTCGTTATCTCTCAAGACAAAAAACGGAATTTTCCGTTTAATTTTCCACCGAATTATCGAACAAAATGTTCGCCCCATTTCCACAAAATCCAACAAAACCATTCTTGCACTTACCAACAAGTTGAATCTGCAAAAAAAAAAAACAATTCATTTAGTGATGCACTTGAGCCGTCGTCACCTTGATCTCTTTGCCAGGATCAGGATGCAAAATAATATCCTCAACGCCGACATCACCATCATCAGCAGCCATGTCATGCTCCTCTTCGTCCTCCTCCTTCATCACCTGCCGGCGTCGCTCACTAATCGCCATTGTCTTGGCCACCGAATCGGCCACACTCTCACACAGTGCGTACGGAACCATAAAAGCCTGACTATCCATGTCCACAGCTGTGCAAACGCCATTTCCGGCGCACTCCTCCTCAATGATACCATCCACAAACGGCAGGCCGTTCGCTTCGCCGTGATCGCCGACGCTTCGACTCATCGTCGGCATTTGCGTTGAGGGGCCGGCTTCAGCGTCATCAGTCACGACGGGCTTTTTCACCTTCAACAGCGACTCATCCAAATGGCCCAAGACAAATGGCAGCTTCAGCGATACCTCACTGCCAAGGCCGCTCAGCGTCAACTTCACTTTTATGTAGTAGGTGACAAAAATGGCAAAGACATTGCGATCGGTGATCATAGCAGGACCCCTGGGCGCACTTGACGCTATTTTGTAGGAGTCTTCCGCCTCGGACCCGTATCCAGAGATCCAACCTTCAACGGCAATCCAGTTTTTGGTCGGACCTTGGACAGGAAAATGGGACACTTAAGTTTGAATTGCTTATTCAATTAGTTAGAACTTTATTAGCGCCGCTCAATCGTTTCCAGACCAATTCAATTCCATCGCGAATCTCGACAAATGTCTTACAACAAATTGTCTCAAAAATTCCGTAGAAGGCTGTCACCAGGTAACTAATTCAATTAGGATTACGACGCTTTAAAATACACAAAACATAAATCCCAATCAGCTACGACACCTCACTGAAATATTTACCTGAAGTGTATTGCGGCAGCCGGCGCGGCGCACCCCCACCCCACAACCCTCTCACTAATTGTATTTACTCACCCCGTAACGGTAGCATCTCATAAATCTTGTTAAGTGACTCTCCAGGTGCAATTTGATTCGCCTCCAAGATGTCGGCCACGACATTCTTGAACTTGCCATTGCTGAACATGCACACGTCTACGTGTTGGACAGCGAAAATCTGCGGGAAATTCGTAAAAACTGTTTTTAAATGCGCTTTCAATTCAATCATCCCTTCCGGAAAAACCCTACCCTCCCCCACCCAGTTTGCTGGTGTTAGCTTTTGCCAATGTCGCCAGATAAAGCTCTGCGCTGATTGAACACGCAACAGCCATTTGGCCGGAAATGGGGACATTGGGGGTTGATGGCGACGACATTTATTGGTTCATTTCGTAGGTAGCGCGTGCTTTTCGTATCCGAGTAATTAAAAATTAGGGGTTTGAACTTGTTTCACCGTCTTTTAGTACAAAATTCCGTGGGAAACATTGCAGGTGGGACGAGGTAATATAATTGAAGTTGCCAACAAGTTGGTTGGCTGCTTGCCAAACGTATAGTTCGATGGTAATAGGCGAAATTCTAATGACTTAATTTCTAATTAATGGGAGCACACACGCACAGGTAAGTAACACAGGTAAGCGTCGCGTCTGTGGTGTCTCCTTTAATCACATCGATTGCAGCTCCACATTTGTGTCGGAATGTTCATCGGCATACGACGCAAATGATAGCTTTGTGCTACTGTAATTGGGCTTCTGGCAATGCTTAAATTATATTAAACGCTCACACGTTTTCACCCCTCCCTCCCTCCCTCCCTCCCTTCCACTCCCGTTATCGTTGATTATGGTTATTAGTAAATGTAACGGTAAATTTGATACAGTTTAAACGAGTTACAGACAATTTTCATTTTGTAAGCATAATAAATCACAAATGGTTGAGTTCTGCTATTGAGCCCTTGCGAGTACTTATTTGTTTGGTGGAAGTGTCCTTGAAAGTTATCCCTTACACAAATTGCCGTAATTTATTAGGAATATTGTTGGAAAATCTTGTCACAGGACATTTTTCTATATACGTTTAAATTCACTTGATTTTCATTTGTTTTGATGGCTTTTGTTACTGGTAGGCCATTGTCCTTATTTTTATGGTTTGGCTGACGAAATTTATGTTTTGTCGAAAAGTTCGCTTTGTTCAAGGTCACTTGACATGCTCTTCATCTGAATTCACTCAATCAGCCGCTTCAATGATTCAGAATAACCGTCTTTGACTAGACTCTTGGGAAGTTATGTCAAATGTTGATGTCCTTTTTTTTTGTTGCCTTTATTTTTTATTGTTATTGTATGCTTGAATCCTTTCACAAGTTCTCTACTGATATGCTTTAAAACAATGTTTGTCATTTTTGGTACATATCATTTTTGCTATTTATGCAACCGATTTGTTTCCTAGAAAAAGAAGGACGAAACGTGTGAAATTTAAGATAAATTGAACATGAATTTAGAAACCCAATTTAAAACGTATATAACTAAAAAACCATACTGTTATGTCAATTAAAATGCGAATTCGTTACCAGAATTCAAATCCTTGACCCTAATTGATGGTCCTACAAAAGGAAGAAACACTAGTTGCTAACAAAACAAAAGTACGTGATATATTTGCCCAACAGTATGATGACGTATTACTTCCCACATTCCACTCATTAATAACGGTGTTTTCCATCAAAATCATCAATCGGCTATGCAAATTTTTAAGTGGCTCTTCCATCGATTACTCTCCAAATTCGTGAAGCGCATTTCTATAGCGTTGCGACGGGACTCGGGGAGGATCTATCAAAGTTCGGCTTGACTGACGAATTCGAGTGGCTGGGTGGGGCAGTGAGTTTGCATTTTAAGCATCAGGTGGCAATAGCAGCAAATACTCTCACTGTTTATTGCTCTCTCTTGTTTCATTTGCACTTAAACTCAAACAGTTTGCAATCTCAATTTTGTTGATTTACTTACATAAAGACAACCCTTAAAAATGCATAGAAATTCACATTTTTCATAAGGGAGAAAGGATATAGGTATTTTGTTATAAATTTGTTTGTATCACCATCATCAATTATTTCTACACGGATTTATCTGTTGTTGATTTTGTTGTTTCGTTCTTCACCAAGGACATGATCTGCTTACTGAGATTTACATGTATCACAAGGATAGGTCGGATGGGGGGTGAGAGTGAGAGTTTGCAAAAATTGCTTCTAAAATATCATGACGTCACATTAAATTCGCATTGTCAATTAGCATAAATTTACAGGCAAACAACTTTTAATTGGTTTAAAAGGGAAACTGACAGCAAATAAATGTGTCCCGTTGGCTGGAGCGTTTGTGCAATTTTGGCCAATTGGTTGATTTACATTAGTCTGGCAAACGTCAAACTTGTGTACTTGTTACCTTGTCCATTATTATAATGACGCACTCAGCTGGAACAGAGATACTCGCGAGTCTATCATTATAATATTCGCAATACCGTTACATTTTTGTATTTCTGTTCTAATTATGATTGAGAACATTTGTTAACCGTCGAAGACGTTGTCATGAGACGTATATGAAATCAGGGATCATCTGCTGTTTATTTTCGTTTATGCGACATTAAATTGTTATTCATCATTTTTCGTTTGGCACAAATTTAACGAGAAAATGTCTACTTTTCATTTTTGCCTACGTGGCAAATGTACAGAGTGGGGCGCCACTTTGAGGGGGAAAATTATTGTTTTAGTTATTTTTTTTCACATAACAATTTGACTGTCGTTCGATATGGTGAGATTCTGTGCAAAAAAACAAAAATTGTTGGTAAATATTTTTCGTGCGTGTGAAATTTTCTCGGTTTTATGGCATTTTAAGTCACTCCGAGGAAGTGAGGCGACGGTCTTTGTACCTGTTTGTTCTCTTGGAATCGCAAAACAAAAGTAAATCATTAATTTATGAAGGTTGTCTGTTTAATAATTAGGATTAAGGATGTTTTGATTGAATTTTTGTTTAATTTGTTTATGTTTATAAATGGCGCACCCAATTTTCGTGTAATTTTATTTGAACTTTCTGTTGTGACCAATTATAATACACAAATTAATCAAATTTAATACATTTTGACCTTGAAAATCCCTAAGCTCCATAAAAACGTTTTTTTCAAGTTATAAATTTTAATTTTTTTTGTTGAAAATGATCATTTAGGTTCCCATACTTGAAACTAAATTTTTGAAAAAATGCATTTTTTCGCTTCAGTGATTTGTTTCTCTACTTTGTTGATAGAAAACAATTTAGAACGTCCAAAGTCCACTGTCAGTCAATTGTTACGTTTATTAAACGTCTAATTTCGATACAATCAACCAACCGAACAGATAGACAATCCAATAAAAAGGCGATAGGTAACAAATTGTTGCCTCTTACCGCATAAGTTGCCCTTTAATCTTAATACAAAAGCCACGACGACAGTTTGCTGTATCATTTATCAGGTGTCGACGGCTCATACAGCCATTCATCACTCCACCATGAAGCTCGACAGAGTCTGGGGGGGTGGACAGACATCGATCGCATACAACATACGCATACCACATACGCACATTATGTTAAGCAGGAAATGAGCGCCATCAAACCACGTATGTATAATTAACAAGGTGGGCAGTTCTATCTATTCGATTGCAACTTCTCTTAAGTGAGGGGGTGGTGATGAGTTTGGCTTTTATGCGTGCAAAGATGGGAATTTATGGGCGGCACTAGTTGGATTCATGGCCACATCGAAGTGGCACACTAAAAGGTGCGTCCATTAGTCCTTGACGTATTTATTGGATTGCGTACCTCAACCTGGTGTTGGTTAATCGAGAATTGTTTGCAGCAGGATCAAACAATTTTATCGTTGTGGGACAAGTTAAATTCCTCGACAATTTAGAATTTACGTCATCAATTCATCAAACAAAATAGTCATTACCAAAACACAGAAAAGCTTGTCAACAAGAATCCTTAAAAGCGACTTTTTTGTTTAATTCGAATAAAAAAAGGACTCACCCTAATTTTCCGTATGGACTTCTTGCTATTGTTTCTTACGTCAATTGTGACAAATAAGCTCTCGCCATGGCGATAGGCTGGCTTGTCAAGTGAAGCTCTCAAGCTGACACTTCCTTCGGTCCACAGAAATGGTTTGTCCACCGTGAATTCCGGTCCCTGCAATTAAGTCACAAAACAAAAAATCCCATCATTTATTGAAGTATTTCAAACACAAAACAAAAACCGTTATTGCGATTTAATTGTCCGAAATTATGTTTCCTTTTTAAGTGTTTTAACGAAATAAAGACTTACCTTTAATGGCTCGACTACTTTTAAAGTATCTACGACTGGCGTCTCTTCAATGGCAGCGGTGGCCGACGAGCCGCCATTCGCTTCGCCACCATTTGCTGTGGGATTGTTGGTGTCATTCGCCGGCTGCTCCTCCTCCTCGTCCGTCTCACTTTCGGCGCTGCTGCAGAATTTATTTGTCAGCTTCAGTGCTTTCGGTGACAGACGTAAGCGAAAGCTGCGCGGCAGCGACGTCGATGGCGGCGGTGGCGGCGGCGGCGGCGGCTTCGGATTGAAGAATGTCTTGAACATCTCATCGAACTCCGTGTCGGCATAGATTTTATGGATGACACGAACGCTCAGTCGGATGCCAGAGCGACGCAGCAGTTTGTCGTCACACTTGTCAGCCACTTCAGCCGCCACCAAAAGTTATATGGAGTCAGTTATAATTCATACAAAGTGTATAAGTAATGTCCTTGTAATGGCTACCATTCAGTTGGCGGGTAAACAATTAATTCATGACACATGGAGTGATCAATTATTTGCGGTTTAATTACTTAAAAACGTTCGGCTGTTTCAAGGTCACAACCATATTTGTGTTGTTTATTTTCCTGATGAAATAAATATAACGGATCCATTAAATTATCCTGCCGCAATTGCTTGAACCCATACACCCCTAAGCATATGCATTTATGGAATATTAAAACAAAAAAAAACCTTTCCCCGAATTCATTTCTTTCTAAACAAGCCGAACCCCCCGCCCCCCCCCCCCCCCCCCCCCCCCCCCCCCCCCCCCCCCTACCTTTTACACGAATTCAATTTGAACGCGATTTCGATGCTACCACTCACATCATATGTGTACACACATCTAAATGATAACCATCATTCGAAATTCAATATGCCGTAATGGATACAGCCGGCGGGACTAAAGTGTTTCAATTACATTTATTGGGACTCTCGTCATCCTTGCACGTATAGATGCGTATGTCGTAGCTGGTGCCGATGGGGGCGCCCGTATACTTTTTGGCCGGGATCAGTTGTACGCTGGGTGGTGTGAAGGTGGCCACGTGCATCTTGAAGGGATGAGCACCCTTGCCGAGCCGGTCGATCAGGATCCGCTACAAACAACATTTAGTTTGGCTGTGAGAGATTGTCGCGCGATTCAATTGCGGTGTTGTCAGCTTTGGAAGCTTTCACATTTCACTTTTACCGTTATTTTTTTTTTTTTGGTTTTTAAATTTAAGAATTTGTTTTTGCTCTCAATATTTGTTTATATGAGTACTTACAAAACAGAAAAACTATTTCGAAAATACCTGCATAGGTGTCAACGTCTCAAAATCCAGTGGTTTGGCTGGCCAAATTTGCTTGAATGCGATGGCTGCTTCATTGCAAAACTTTAGTCCCATCACTTCTTCATCCTCACGGCCGTACCTGTCGGAAAATGCAATTCGAATCATAAGGTTGAATCTGACAGATATACGCAATAACTAACGCCATCTCTGGACAGCAATTATGTCAAAACAGTGTTTTTACAACATTCCTCAATCGTTTAACAGTAATTGAAAGCGTACTCACCGAAATGTCAACGTCAGTTGGCCGTACACTTTGTGGCAGCCGGAGAACTTCGGATCGACGTAGACGACGCCGCACACTGGTTCAACGACTCCGCGATTAGTGACGACGTCGCGACTGCTCAAATACAGCGTCAATAGTGAATTGGGTGACGTCTTTTTAAACACTCTGATTTTGGCGGTGTAGGGATGTAAAAGAATGAGGAGACAATGAGAAGGATGTAAATCAGTTGTCGCGACAACTTCATGGGTTTTCTTGATTATATTTGTTTTGATGAATTTGTGTGTGGGGGTTCCCCGTTTCTTTTTCTGCGAGCATAAACGATTTGTGGCTGTACAACTTACCGTTGAGACGATCTGGCTGCCTCTTCAGCACGCATTCGCCTGGAATTAATTGAAATTTAAGCGTCATTATAAACATTTTAATTGTTTCCTGTTTTTTTATTTTTTTTTGGCTTTGTTTTTAATTGTTGGCATTTTGTTCCGTCCCGACGGAGGATGTTTGTTGTTCATGGACCATGAATTCGTTTGATTCCATTTTCATTTTTTTTTTTAATTGTGAAATAACAGTAAAACATTCTCCAGACAGGTGGATTTTGTTAAAGATTTAAAAAATCGTTGTAGAAAAACCGTAACGAATTTTGAAATCGTTAACAGAATTTCTTGAAAACTATTGATATTAAAAGAAAAGTGGTTGTATTAATTTGGTTATTACAGCAAGATTATACTTTTACCGTATCTATACAAGTCGTTAAATATTTGTTTATGAATTCAAGGACAAATTTAAAACTTGCGACTAATTTCAATATTTTGTTGTCTGAATTGCACAGAAATGATTGCAAGTCAATTCTCAATAATGTTTTTTTTTGCTATATTTCGTAGAAAGTTAACTCTATCCTTAATTTTGTTCAGAAAGTAGCAAATTATGTCATTATATTATTAAATCCTGAGCATTTGTACAAAACTTCAACGTCCTTTTCTCCTTAGCACAACAGCGAAGTCATAAATATCAATTCAATGGTGTGTAATCAGAAGAAGACAGCAATTTTATCTATTAGAATCCGTCGCATCCATCTATGGCAAATAGTAGCCGCCCTCCAACCCCCATCGTCCTGACACCGTTCCCCGCCTCCCCCAGGATATGTGCTGCCTAATGTGGCATTGGCACGCCATGAGTCGCACAATAATGCATCGACAGCCGCATGTGGCATGACATTGACAAAATTCAATCCATCAATTCAATACAACGACGGAAAAAAGAAACTACGTAAAGATAAGAAGAAGACGGACCAAAGGAGTGAAAGGAGCCTTGATATCAGTGCGCTCTATCAATATTGTATTGAATTAGTAGGAGCACTTTGAGCACATTTGATGGCATTCCAGACGCGTGCATAAGTTTGCCGCTTGGCCAAGCGTCCCAGTTTGTGGCCGCATTCGTCAGGTGGGGAGGGGGGGGGGCACAATCATCGGACGCTACCCACCCAATGCACCGTTTTCCATTGACCACCTCCGGAAAATGCTGCCAGGAAATTAAATCAATTCTGCTTGTGCACGAACTTTGACTGATAACTCTAATTTCCGCAATGCGTTCGGATATTATGAACTGTAGTCCTTTATCCAGGTGGTCGCAATGGCTATTTCTAGTTTGTCATCGTGGGCCATGGGTCAAGGTGAGTTGAACGAGTTGGAGGTAATTGGGGTTGGCCACACGATAGACAGATTTGATATTCCGTTATCGATTTGTGTCCGATTGGAAGCTCTTTGGCACCAAGCTTAGGACCATTAGATTTCACTTTAACAACCAGCAAAAGGATATTTTCCTTTAAAATAAAAAGTTTCCAAAACTGAAAACTTTAAAGCTCAATTAAGTTCCGATCAACAATTTCTGCTGCACAGCAATTCAAGGTTCCCTATTTTCTTTTCCACAAGAAAACACTTAAGAAAACTCTCTAAATATTCGTAATTTTCAATAAACATAAATGTAAGAAAAAGTCAACATACCTAATTGCACTCGCCGACGACTCTGGCTGCTGATCCTCGTGTTCATTCGGCATTATTGTGGTAACTCTAGCACAGGTGGGTGGGGGATGCAATGTGGTGGCGGATTCCCGCTTGCAGCGTCAATCAAACACTCAACAGATGCTAATCAATGCTGGGCACATTGTCTAACTAAAAACTTCAGTGACTTGCCACGTGTACCAAAATTCACGTAAGACGCCAACCGCACAGTAAACAGTTGCCACGCTAGCAAAGATGTGTGTCTTATGTATTTGTTTTTCTCCGCAACGAAATCTACCTAATTAGGTGTTTGGTTCGTCGGCAGTTGTTTGACTTACCGACGACGGATTTATTTGCGCTTTTAATTATGTTTGTATGCTGTTTCACACGTCGGTATAATCACGTCTGCAAAACACTCATTCCTAGATTTAGTGGAAATTGGAAGCGCGTAAAGTGGAGGTGAAACGGTGCTCTGTTTATGTTTGCCAAATACCCGCCCGCCAGGTAAATGAATAGACTCGCCGAATCATATCCAATCAATCAGTTGGCCAGTATAATCAAATCGAACTTAAGATGTGCGGAAAGGGTCTTTAAGAAAGCCAAATGCTTTTGTCAAGAATGCGAGTATTTTGGTGTTACGTTTGAACTTGAGACGTCCAGCTGGGTGGATGCTGGGAGTGGGAGCCGTCTGAATGTGTTTATAGTTTCGCTTCAGCTTGGAATATCGTTTTGAGAACTTCATTGCTATTCCTTGTCGCTTCCAAACGAATGACCTTGGATATTATTTTTAAATCGCCTGAATGGCTGCAATTATGTTCGTAATCCCGAAGGATTTGCTCGTGTTTGATACAAATAAACGGTTCATTTAAATTCGAATGCACAGAGACACGTGCCTGGCATATGAGAAAATATGAATTTGTCTCAGGCGAATTCTAAAGTTAATCAACACTGAAACTCTGTCATGTTTCGAAATTCGTTTTGCTTTCAACCGTTATTGGGTAATCCTTGGTGCTCGGTTTTTGGATAGAAAAAAATGCTGTAGTAAATTAAATTTTCGCTAAAACTTAGCGTTTCAGAGACTTTTCGGCTTTACAGTTTTAGTTTAACGCAATATCCTTGTAACAAATGTAAAGATAGCTAGAGGATTATGTTTGCTATCTCTAAGACGATCCATTCATAATTGGAATCAATCGAAGAAAACAACGAGATCCTTTGAGTTCCAACTCGACAGTAAAACTGTTTTGTCGTTCTAAGTAATTGAAATATCGTTTATCCCGTTACGAAGATGCCTTAACAATCTTACAATAATTAAATAACGGTGCACAGCTGATGAATCCACAATGACTTACCCCCCCCCCCCCCATCTCTAGCGACTGACTAGGATCATTTGTGCGGCAAAAGTTATGATGCATAAGGACATTAAAAATGCTAATCACGTTATGGTGGCGCGTTTCGCCAGGCCTCGGCACATCAAAATACACAATCGTGTGCGTTCGGCTGCGGCATTCGTTCATAGGGTGGGTCGAATTTGAATATTCGTGCCGCTGAAGATTTCTGTTTTTTTGAATTTATATTATTGTTCTGTAAGTTTCTTAAAACAAATTACTCGTGAAATATTGAGCATCCTTAAATAAATAAAATGTTGTTGCATTTAAACGGTGAAACGCCCTGTAACAACAACATAATCACTTCATCATTGCGGCATTCATCAAACAAAACACTGAATATTCAATGGCACTCCAGCTATGTTCATGCTCGCATATGCTTATGCTTCTCATAGCGGTACTTGTAATCGATTCAAGCAGCGTCATCGCACTTCCTTCCCACCCACTCGTCGTCTGTGTTTTCTAATAAAACAGTTTGTAACTTCTTTGTTGCCTTGGTTCTCGCTTCATTCTATTGAAGTAGAGACGCGCGCTCTCGCTAATGGATCTTAATGCCCTGTACACATCTTACATCGCACTCGCCATTTCTGGTTAGTAAACACTCGCTAAGGCTATTTTTGAGTTTTGCCGTCTTACTCTGAATTTAATTCACAGTCAAGGTGCGTACGCTCGAAGGTGTTTCGTTCACTTGCAGTAGAGACAACAGGGATCTGTAAGAAACTGGCAAGAATGCCAATAAAAATAACTGAAAGGGTTCATTGGGAGTGGGCCAAATATCGAATTCAAATGCTTAATGTCGTTTGCTAAGCAAAAACGATTGTACTCTTTAAAGGTGACTTATCTTAAAACTTTCTTCGATGATTAGACTATTTAATAACCAGGGAAATGTTTTTTTTTTTTAATTTTTCGCTTTAAATTCACGTTCAAGTGTCGCGTCGCCACATAAATTTGCTTAGGGATCTTTTACCTTTATGAAATTTGCACGAATTTGCTAATTTTCTGTGATTACATAATTTATTCATCGTGTCGGCCGTAAATTTTGTAATTTGCATCATAAATTTAGTCCCCGTTTTCTTCTATTTATTAATTTCCTTTAAATCTGATTGAGCATTGCATTAAAAATGCGAGAAAATTAGGTGACTTGCTTGAGTTCGCACGTTTTGATCCTTGAAAACTGTACTTGAATTTCTTTACCTCCATCGCCAATGATTTCTTCTGAAAATCACAATTTATTGATAGACCTCCAAGCTCCAATCGATTCTGAAAATCAATGTTTCAATTGCGTCAAAAAATTAAATTCCCTTTTTCTGAAATTTAATCAGCTTACTGACATTGCATAAAATATAAACATTTAAATCCTTTCTTCCATTGATTGTTGAATTGATTTTAGTTGTTGGTACACCATTAAAATGATGCAGTTGCCTGTATTTCTCTATTCAGATTTTGTTTTCTCATTATTCGCTCGTCCTTTTGTAAAGCGTAATATTTGATTCTAATGAATTTACATGTTTTCAACTAAGGTACAACAACAACAAAAATTACATTCATGCCGACAGAATCCCTATTCCCACCGACAACATCAACACAAGAACACATTTCACTCCAGGCATCAGCCATTGTATTCCAATCAGGAATTTAATAAATGAAAAGCGGAAAACTGCAACAGAATATAATAAACGAACTTATTTCGTATGAATATGTCCTTGACATATTCGACAAACAATGCCAGGGCAAATGTGGTTAGATCTATTTAAGTAGAAGAAATGTTCCGTGTATTCCACTGAAGTGAGTGGAATTTCGGCCACCGGAACATTTTCCATTGTTCAAAGAAAAGGAATCTCCTGCATAAATAAATATAATAAATTGCTTAAGGTTATGAAAAGCCTCGCAAATAATGCTCGAATAGAACAAATAGCTGAAATTCGTAAAAGAATAGAAATCTACCTGAACGGTAGAAAAAAAATTAAACTATAGGAAAACATGAATACAAAATACCCTCCCCCAGCCCCACCGTTCCAACATAAATCTCCCTCCCCCTTTTATTGTGCATTAAGGCTGACAATATTTTCTTTAAATTATGCAAGGAATATATCCCACTGAAGGGTATAACAAAAATGTCTGAATATTTTGCAAAATTGTTTCCATTTTTAAAAGCTTTTCCTTTCATAACCTAAAAATGCTTAAATGGGTTAGATAAACCATCTAACAGTTAAGTAGCCTGCAAGGTACGGCATTGTTGTAGGGATTTTTGTAAAAGGAACCAAATTTTACCAATAACCAGTTAGGATATCAATAAAATAACGGTAGTAGACGGGTGCAATGCAAAGTGCATTTTAATTTCACTCTAAAATAATTTTCAAAAACTAAAAATAAATAAACAACAAAAAAGGATAACTCAATAATGCAAAATTGAATTAATTATCTGCACTGAAATTACTAATTTACAGTTTGAAATACATTTTCAATTAGAAATGACTAATTCAATAAAGCGGTTCATATTTTAAAATTTCTGCACTAATTAATGATAATAATGAGTCCAGTTATTATTGCATAACGGAATATGACGAATAATTTACAAAAGCTTTTTATATTCAGCGAATCCTTTGAAGATTTCATTGCTTGATTTTCTACTCGCGTATTCTGGTCAAGATTGTCGAAAGTGTCATTATTGTCTGACAGTGGAAACAAAATTAAAAATTGCTTTTAAATGAAAGCTTTTCAGAAATATAATAAAATAATTATTGCGGAAAACTTTTCACAGAGTTATCTTTTTTCTAATGGCATTCTCACACAAATTTACCAGCCACCCCCCATCCAAAGCTTAGCGCAGCAGTGGGTGGTTGGAATACTTATAAAGTTAAGGGACGTTTTGACTTGGCCAACGAACTTAAGTAGTGGACAGTTGAGTAAAGAGCTTTCAATTCAGCTCAACTTTTACGGTGTTAATAATTTCCTTATCGCAGAGCTTAAGAACCCACAAGGACACTTTCTATGTGTGAATACATAAAGTGGCACCTTGGAGAATCAATTGATTGAAATTGTTGGATAATGCTCCAAACCCAAATGCAAACCAAATATTTATGTATCGAGCGGGAGTTTTATGCGAATTCGCCGAAGAAACATGAACTGCCGCACATCACACAGCTGCCATGCTACATTTATGCTGCTCCGTCGCTATTGTTGTTGACAGCGGCATATGTACATGAAACTTTCAATCCCATATATCATTTGGCAATCAGCGGCAGGAGTTGAATGTCAATATACGGGATGGCAAAAGTTTTTCCTTTTTTTTTTTGTTTTTTCGTTACAACTAAAACGGGATTACGTGGTAGTCTCGATTTGATTTTTATTTGTTGTTGTTGTTTTACTTGTTGGGGTGCAAATGTAGGGAGGCGGCACGATTTCAGTTGTGGTTGAAATAAAAAGTTTGCAGATTTTATTTCGCTTCTGCTTTTTGTCTTGTTTGGGGAAGTACAAAATTGGAACAGAAAAAGTTAAAAGTTTAAAAGCTTTTATAAAGACGCCAAAGCTTAATGTAATAATTTTTTTTTGGTTGCAACAACTTACTAGCTTGAAGGTAAATAATAAAAACAATTAATTGAACAGAATTTAAGGATGTCTCCATTGTCATTTAAGGACAATTTCAATTTAAAGACAAATATAACCTGACAATCTGTTTACTTGATCGAATCTGTTGCGATTTAAAGTGGTTTTTGGTAAACTGTAACATTAATTAGTTGTTCTAGAAACAGTTTTGCTATAGTTTTCAATTAAAATGTCATTAGCCGTTGATTACCACATCAATTACATTTACATTCACCGTTAATCCATTTCTGCCGTCCACATATTTCCATCATTATCTACTTGAACGTATCCCGTTGCGTTACCATGTTGGTTTGATGGTTAGTCCTGCGTCCTGACAAAAGTAATTACACGACTTATGTATCACAGCAGCCATGTGATTGGCGTGCTGAGTTATGGTCTGCTCAAATGTCTAATGTTTGGACTGGACATATTCAAAACTCAAGCAAAGGACTTCATTTGTAAAACTTTCTACATTTCGTATTCATTCTCACGCTACAAGTTGAGATACTTTTGATTTCAACACACAAACTTTCGTCCTGTCACTTTTGTATGTGTGCAAATTATGAAGATTGAAGTACAATCTGCAAACTCAATAAGTGTCAATAGAGAATTTAAACCAAGTTTAAATGGAAATTTCAGTTCATTAAATTTAGTCTACTCGATATAAAATGTTCAATTTATTTCTTTTCAAGGACGTTTCTGAGTTACAATATATAATGAGTTATTCGCAATTATTTTGCTTCTGAATAAAATGTAAGGATTTTGTCAACATCATTTTCATTTGGTTTCTGAAGTACCTACTTGTCAGTTTAAGTCACAATTCTCACATAAATTTTCAAGGACATAACAAAAATATTCCTTTGGAATTTAACCAATTTAACGTTAAAATGTTTGTACAGGATGTTTGTTCACATTTTCATGGAAATGACAATTTAATGTAAAATATTTTATAACAAACTGTTATTATCTTCACTCTAAATGCGAGAACACGAGTAAACAACTAAAAAGGATAAAACTGTACTTTATAAAATGTGAAAATTGGCACGTAACTCTATTATTTCCATAAGCTGGAGCTCAAACTTGTTGCATTAACCAGCTACGGCGTAAAACACAATTCAACGAAATGGTCAGGTGGAGACAGGACACCAGTGCATCCTTAAACAAAAGAATTTTCCTGAACATGCTGTTCAGGAAAATTGTGTGTGTAAAGTAAAAACAAATATTGTAAGCTTTGCCGTGCACCACCTTAATTATAATGATAACACCTCAGTCGTTGCACTCGGCCAATCCCCCCTCCCACCCCCTGACGTTTGTATTGCACCTGCATTCCGTTGAGAAAATTCCACGAAATGAAAACTCAATAAAAGTGGCGCGACCACCAACACAGCTGAGGGGGTGGGTTAGAAAACTGCAGCAAACGGAGTATGCAGGAATTTAATTTGAAAAATATGCAACGACGACAAAGTCGCAGGACTCCGGCATGCAGTTTCTATATAAATATCTAATAATTACATCCCTTCGTCTAGGGTAGTGGGCAGTGAGCCTGATTGGACTTTCATTCATTAAATAATTTGCTTTCGACGGGCAAACTATAATGTTGTGCGAGTCAGGATAATATTACCCCAATGGCCATGAATTTTTAACGCTGGGGCGCTACCCCCACCTGGGTGGGTGGCCTACGGAATTTATTTGATTGGGAGTGATTTATGTCATGCTAATGGCGCATCGACGATATTTAATATTCAGCTTTTATGCGCTTATAGGCGGCTCTGTACGTGTGTAATACGGCCGAATTCGGGATATCCTGCACGTCCTTTCTACATTATTTATTTGCTCGCACATTAACACGCGCATTACACATATCTGCGCCTGTATTTGCTGAGCGTCGCTGGCATGGGAGTTGGGTGGATGGGTGGGGATGGGGGAGGGGGAGGACAAGAAACCCTAAAGCCGTTTATGGTGGGTCTAAGGGTGCAGACAAGTTCAATAAACATAACATTGTTTCACAACATAATAAAGTTTAACGTGCTTCGGTATTTCTGTGCATCATGAGCGTGGCTGTTGGAAGGGGGTGGTTTTTTTTTTTTGAGGGGGGGGCGTCATGGCTTTGCGGCGGAAGCTTTTCAATTTAGGATGGGTGGATAAACATTTTCGTGTGCGATTTGGTGGAAGCCACTATTCGGTTTTGGCATGGATGGCTGAATTAATTTTCTTTCAAGTTCTTCATTCAATTAAATGCAAGAAGGGCAATTCTCGATTTGAGAGCAACACGTGAATTCTGTAGAAACAACAGGTCTTTAGTAAATGATTGAAGGTGTGATTGCTGTTATTTTGTAAGATGTTCATTTTCTTTTTACAATTTCCAGCAGTCTTTGTATGATGAAAGAAACTCAAATCGATCAATTGACGACAGAAAAGTCTTTCCTAAACGCTTTTGTGGTCGAAAATAAATCCGAATCTCATCAGATTACATAGATTACATTGCTAATTACATGCTTCAACTAAATTTGTTAATTAAAAAACGAAAAAAAAAGAAAAAAAAAGAAAAGAAAAGAAATACAATGAAATCACTTAAAATGCATTACATTCTTGCACGCCGCGCCTACACAGGCCAAATCTTCAATTTCATGAAATCCTTCTATAATAAAAAAGGAACGTCATGTATTTTTTATGCTTTCTCGACGTTTAACGTGGGCAAAAAAAAAGAGCATAAAAAAGAAAATCCAATAAACGGCATGACAAGTCGCTGCGTGAATTTATGTGCAGCTCTTGCGATTCCGTTTTTTTTTTGTTTTTTTATCGCAACAAATAATGATGGATATGTCTCAACATATCTTTAAGTAAACAATGGACAATTTCCGCGTAAATGACGTTGAAGCATTGCCGTCTTATTAAAATGTTTGTCTTTATTGGAAGATATTGAACAAATTACAATCCCTTCCGGTGCTGTACGGCACACGCCGCTGTTGCTCGCGGTGTCCGTGAACCGTTCGAATGGCAACGTCTTAAAGATAAATCGTTGGAATACTGAGCTGGTCGGTTTTGTTTACGGACAAACAGATAATGCTTAGATAATCGGTGGCAAGTCGAGTTTCATTTGTGAGAATATCCAGCTGAACTGAAGATTGATTGGAAGAAATGAGAGTGATGTCTTCATGTAAGATACGGATGTTATAAGACAATCGTGCGAAAAGTTTTCATTTGATTTAGTGGATAGATATTGATTCGACCTAGTGGCACGTCTCCAAATGGAGGTCATCCATCATTTCATTATTAAGGGCCAATAAGTCGAGTTAGTGTCAATAATCTGGCTATTTCAAATGCAGGTGGTCGAGGGATTCTTAAGTTTGTTCTTGCAACTTAATTTTGTCTTATGGATTATGAAATAAAAGTAACGGTAATGTTTGTCGAGGAGAACAGAAACACCTTTTTTCGCTTTCTTTACTGGTGTAAAGGCATGAAATCAAACAAAAATCAACATCCTTTCACCAAAGCCGAACTGACTAGACTTGAACAAATACAGTCGGCTCTCCAAAAGTCCAAAGTCATCCCAACCAAACAATCACTTGAACAACTAAACTTCCAAATCAAATATTGTCTTACTCCTGAAGTGGAAAGTTCAAATATTCGCCAGTTAATTGTATGAACCAACACAAAATCATTCTCTCTCTCTTTTCCTTCATAATTTGTAACCCACTCAACCCCCTCCTCCCTTAAGTCTCCTATCAACCCTCGCCTAAAAATAAACACCATTTCAATAATTGACACTAATTTCATCAGTTTATTCGTGAAATAGCAAATGCTATCCCCGGTGTTTCTGCACCAGCGAATCTGTCTTCATCGTCGTCTTCATCCTCACCTTGATGCTTTCCTCCTCCGCCGTCAGTTTATTTAAAGACGCTAGTATTCACGATACGTGTCCACACACTTGCACTGTGTCTCCACATGTGCCGACACAAACAAAACCGCCGGCCACAGTGGAACGGAAATGATTTCTTCCGGTCAATTCGGTTTACATTATTTATCTTTATGCTTGCCAGACGTTGCCCCCCCCCCAGGTCCCACCCAAAATGTCCTATGCTCCACCAACAAAACGGTTGCGTGCGTTCGTGACAAATTTCGGTCGATGTGAAATGCGCGCGAACTCAATTCTCATTACAGGCGGTTTACTTTATTTTTTTTTATTACATGAAAGCGTGTGTACCATAAAATCAAAGTGCAGGAATTCAGCCCCATCAACCCCCATAACTTCGCCCAACAACCCCCCACCCCCACTGGGTGACTGTCCGAACCAAAATGGCTACCCTGCATTTAATTGCCTGCAACAAAAACCTAACGATGTTGCGCTTCGAAAATGTTGTCATTTTTTTTTTGGTCGTGATGCTTGGGAGGATTTGACGCGCTGGGGGTTGGGGGAGGGTTCGTGTTTATCTGTTTCGTTAGGGTGGCTAACCACCTCATCTCAGTGTGGACATAGACAAAGTTTGCAACATATATTTTCTGTTGTCTGCCCACACAGTTAAGGGCGATGGCGTCCCACCGAAGGCGTCGCGATGGACCCCCTCGCATTGTCTATCGTTTTGGCAAGTAATTAATCGCGTCTGGCTGGTACGGAGAGGCGTGTAATGTTCGGGGATGTGTGGGAATTACAGGACGACAGGACATTTCATGTGTGCAATTAAGATGACGATATGATGGGAAATTTATGCGCGGTTTGGGATTGTTATTGTTTTAATGTTGCCCAGCTGTTGGGACGGCTGTTTTTTGTTGTCGACACAGGCGTTAAACCGGCATTTTCTTCTTGTTTTTCTTTGTTCTTTTGCTTTTGTCGCTATTTATGTTTTCGCGGACATTTACAATTTCCGCGTCAATTCCCAATCAAATACAGTTTGTGTAAAAACGAAACGTAAAAACTATTTAACTTTTTTATATATTATCGTTTCTAACGGAAATTGCATCGAGTAAATTGAAAATCCATCTCTAGAGTGATAAAATCGAAATTGATTTGTTTGTCAGAATTTGTCAGAAAAATACTAACAGTTAAACTTCTAGAAATGATCTAACCGCCCAAAAATCCATCCAGTCTGGCCAGACAGTTGACCCATGACTAAAGCCATCAAATCGCCATTAACCTTGAAATTCACACTCGTGACGTTTTGACAACAAGGACAATCCACCCACTCCAATATGAAATGCATTTGTCACCCGTCTTAACTCTACACATTAAGAAAGCATGTTCGTTCATCAGCGGCGACAACATGTTTCCTTATGCTCTTGCTTGAGTCTTCTCGCGGCGCCGAATTTTCGAATTTCCCATTTTCCGAGTTTTTGTGGCTTCCTGCCCAATCTAATCAATCAACTGACTTCAAATTCAGTTTTACTGTTTCGTTTTTAATTTGTGTTATTCTCTCTCTCACTTGTACAGGACCTGTTTACCGTTATTTGTTTAAATTTAAACTGTATAATTAGATTCTCTCTCTCTTGTACAGGACCTGTTTACAGTTATCTTTTGTATTTTTACTGTGTAATTAGATAAGGTAAAAGAAAAAACGTTTGTTTTTAATTTTCAATAAGCTCATTTGGATACTGTAATTTCATCAAAGTAAAACCGGTTTTACTTTTGATTGATCTCCCGTGTTCAACAATTGACAACAAAATGCCTGAAAGCATCCTTTTTGTAGGCGAACATCAAATCCTTGAAATGCTTAAAAGCGACAAAGTCTATAGAAAATGTCTACAGAAATCATTTGAATTCGGGATATCGTTGTATGTGGAAGCACAATGCCTTCCTCGCAACGTATCAATTAAAATCCTTTGATCCTATTTGAACGAGTTAATTAATTCGCATAACATCCACCACGTCTCCTGTCTATCCCCCCCCCCCAATTCCAACTGTCAAACAACTTTGTCTCTCCCATTGAATCGAAATATATTTTCGGGCGGCATTTTAAATTACCATCGGCTCTGGCATACAGCGCCGTCGAACGCCACAGCAGTTATGTTGTGATAACTAAGGGGTTGAGGGTGTGGAAACCCGACATATTGAGACCCACTGCTGTGCACAGCGACTACCAACCCCCTTCGTCCCATCCCACCCCTACTGTCGACGGAAATATTATGTGCAGAGATTTAATGTTCATATACGCTTTTGTAATATACTCGTTTTACTTTGGACGGGAGTGGGTGGGTGGGTGGGTGGTGTGGGGGATGCCGTTGCTCCCGCACTTTTAAAGCACAAACACAACGTTAAGGACTTTGCCAAATGTCGTTTCAGCATGAATGTTTCACTGTGGAACTGGCAAAGACAATCGAAGTGAATTGTTGATGTTGTTTTTGTTTGCAATTTTTGTTGTTGTTTGTTTTCGGTGTATTTTGTTGTTATCCTTTTTAATGCTCTTCTATTGAGTACTTGAGGACCAATAAAACAGTTGGGGTTGTATTGAATGATGGCACCAACTGTGCGCCGAAAATGTCAGCGAATTTAATGGATGCAGTTTTTATTTGGCAGCTTGGACGTTTCATTGGTTGATTTCAGTGGTTGTTTTTTTAGGGGTGGCATTTACAGTTTTCCTTCAGATGCAATGCTTCAAGATCAAGCACAAAAGTTTTGATTTTGAAGAATATCCGATTAAAAGAACGGATTTTTCGTTTTCTGCTAAATTTAATGTTTCTGTTTAAGTCTTAAGAATTATGTAAAGTTCTTTGACTGAATTTTCCCCTAAATCAATTTGATTTTGCATGACTTTATCCCACCTTTTAGCAAAAGGTTCTGCTCGATGAATTCTCAACATCCTAGAGTAAAGATCCTGTCAAAAACTATAAATCTCTCGCAATCGTCGGCATTTCAATTGCTTTAGACTTGAACTTTTCGGCTACAAAGTGGTCACCCACTTTCATTCAAGGAGCGTCGCTTACCCAAGACCGTTTCTTTAACAGCCCATAAACCACACTTAAGGGCTTTCTTCAATCGTATACAAACCGCCATCTCTGTGCACAAGTTTATGAGAGTTGTTCGAGAGGAACGGCAACGAAAACATCTTTTATGTCCTGCCTAAGGATTTTCATTTTTTTTTTAAATAAATTATATTTAACCTAATTTTGTGCACATAAAGTTTGAAATTATTTTTAACTTATTCATGGCCCAAGGGTGAACATCAACACTTAAAACGCAACGGACAAAAATCGTTGGTAATAAATTTATTTGCAATCTTTTGTTTTCCTCCTCACTGGTGGCAACAAAAAAAAAAAACGGAGAAGAAGGACACATCAAAGTCGTTGACATGGTCCAGTGCAGCTAACATTTAGCGGTGCGGTTTTCATTTATTAAATTCGCGAGTTTCTGTGGGATTCATGCAAATGGCTGGTGGCCCAAAGCCAAATTGTGTTTGATGTTCATTTCGGCTGGATCGTTTTATTCTCACGCGTTTAATTTGTGGCTGGAGTGGAATTTTGGGGGTGGGGGGTTGTTTTTTCGCCATATTTATGAAATTCACTGTAAACTGGGATCTGTAGGGAATTGAAGCTTCAAACAATAAATCAAACGTTGAAGCCGCAGTTTATGAGGATTGATTTGTGGTCAAAAAATGAACTAGAAATTACAAAGAGCCGCTGCTTTTCTTAAGATGATTAATTCAATTACTTATTATTATTCAAATCTACTCTAAACATTACAAAACTTAATTTGTGGTGTACAAGTAATAGTCAGAGAAAAAAAAAGCATATTTGAAGGTGATAAGAAAATTTTATGGCTCATTAAATTATCAGCATTCAAATGTTAATAAGATTACTAAAGATCTATTTTAAATTCCCCGGGAAATCCTATTGTTTCAATGTAGCTAATTAATATGTACAAATGTGTTTGAGTTTAAGTTGAAATCCAATCAATTTAATACCCGAAACTAAATTAATTAAATTTAACTGTTGATTCACCTCCCCCCGCCCCTTCGCCCTCTCTCCCATCCTCCCCCTCCCCATTCAACAGCTTAAAAGCTCGTCATTTCCTGCCAATAAGCTTTGCCCAAACATCGAAAGTCCCTAACAAAAAAAAAAAAAACCCCCAACCAGATCACACCAAGCGCTTCCTTTTGCCTATATGGTAAATAATTAAATGCACCAACCTTTTGAATCCTGCTTACTGTTTCGTCCTGTTACATACTCAACGTGTGCTATTTTCATTCGATTACATGTGCATTTAAAAGACTGTCGAAATACCAGCATCAACAAACAAACAGACACAGACAAAATGTTAATTTAATGGAAAAGGGTGTCCTGACCTCGCCGAAGGTGGTCCCAAATCACCTTGCACATCCCAGACCAGCTCATCCCGACCAATTCCCAGTCTTCTCTAGTAATTAAATTTGCTACTCTCATGTTTCTCTGTCTAATGTTTATGTTTTTGTTTTTGTTTTTTTTTTTGTTACTCATTATTGTTATTATTATGATTTTTGTTTGTGTTTTCTCTTAAATGTTTTTATGCTGTGCGGCAAAATGAAACAGCATTAAGTCCTAAACGATGTAAAATGTTAGTAAGTGGAGTGAATTTATTGTGTCTAAATGGCAAGGTTCAAGAAGGCCGACTTTGGGGGGTGGTGGGTTGGGGGGGCGGTTCGGCCGTAATGGTGATGCGCGTAGGCGGCAGTTATTAAGACAATAATATCACTAATCTGAAAGGAAAAATGTGCCTAATATCTGCCCTGGGAAATTGCCATGATGATCTGGCACAAATGTTGTGACAAGAATTTTCAATTTTTTTTCGGGTGGCAAACACAGAAAATGGTTGTTTCACCAGAATTGAGCAGAAAAGAACATTTTCCAGAGAATAGTTCAGAATTAGTTTGGCAAATATACATTTTTTCCAACGGTATTAGCGTGGAGTGGGGTGGGGTGAGGGTGGGGGGTAATTCAGTTTCAAAAAATTGTCTATACCAAAACGCCAGAGTTCATTGGAATAAAAAGGATAGGAAGAATGCAGCTCGTAGAACCGAATAATTTGATTATGAATGTTCGAATGCTGGAGCACAAATTGCATTTGCTGATTGTTTACCTGCAAAAATATACCTGCTGTTGTTTATTTAATTGAATTTAAGATGAGCCCTGGCTTTCTGCTAGCAACTGAACGTGATAGCTCAGCGAAGAAGCTGCTATTTAATTGCGATTCTCTTCTTATAATTAGGTAAGACGTACAGGTGTGTAGCTCTTGTGTCTAGACAATTCAATTTGTAATGATATTCACTTCGAATGTTGTAACATTCTGCGGAGTGTTCTTCAGGTGACATTTGTACGCTAATCAATGTGTTACCTTGAATTTGTGCTAAATTGCGAATGTTCTTTACACAGTTTTTTATGTCTTCTATAAATCCATCAGTTGGTAAAACAAATAAGAATAAAATATGTTTTGTAATTACATCGAACATCAATTGATTGACTAAAAAGTCATGGCGCCGTGAAAAAATCTTCGTTCTCTCACACCTCACCGTCTCAACAAATTCTTAATTTTTGAAATCAAACAAAGCCTCCCATATATTCATCTGCAAGGCGAAAAACTTTCCTGTCCAAGTGCTTCATCAAATTTCCATTTGAACAACAGCAAACAATTTTTTTATGTTTTTATCTGACTTCGAATTGTCAAAAGACAAACTTTTGGCATTGAATGTAAGTCGATGCCAAAGCTTTCATTGAAAATGTGGGTGATAAATACACGCGCGAGAAAAGAACAAAAAAAAAAAAAAAACAACCCCCAGAATATATGAATTGGATATATGCCGCCATCATTAGCTGGCACACATTTCTATTGGAGTTATTCTGATCTTAACGACATGCGGCCCATTCTAATGACGCAAAGTACAAAGTTAGGTCCTAACAAAGGACCGTTACTGGAAGCCGCAAAACACAAAACAAACGGGCTTGACAGAATGTAGAAAAAAAAAAAAAAAAAAAAATAAACAACAACAACAACAAAGGAGACTGTCTGACAGCTCCCAAAAATGTACATCATTGAGAATAGGCGACAAATATGAGAAAAGGACACAATGTTAGATGTATGGGCACGTGAAGGCCCCAACCATAGTTTCAACTAACGCCCAAAAAGGATGTCTTTTGTATGTTGCCATCACTCTGTTACTATAAAGGACATATTAATTCTTCAGTTTCCCCCCTCCTCGTCTCACCTTAATCCTCGAATCTTAAGCAGGAGGCAAACTGTTTACAGTTCAGCGGGTGTTTTTTTTGTTGTTGGCGATGCCCACGTTATAACTTATAGGGAATTGTTTTCATTGTATTATGAGTTTTAAGGGTTATTCTTTAAGGGTAGATAAACAAACTCTCTTTTGTTGTTGTTGTTGTGTTGGCGAAAGTTTTTAAAGTTTTGCTTGTGCGCCAACAGCTTGTTTTTAGCTTTTAATTAAATCGGTGTTAAGCACTCATTTGAACAATTTCGTGAAATTATTCGTCCTGAAAACCGGTTTTTGCCTCGATTTTATGGTCTAATTATTTTGCAAACTTTATTGTTGGTTTATTTAAATTCACTTCTAATACATGATAACTTTCTCAGAATTCTAACTATTCGGGAAATTTGTTATTATTCAACGTTATTGTTGAGGAATAATTATCAAAATGTTTTTTTGATACCAAAATCAACATTTGAACTTTTCACAACTCTCTAGCCACAACTAAATTTATTTTAACTATAAACATTAAAACAATATAACGGTGGTTTAAATATTCATGACCAAATGAAATTGTTTGTGATTTTTAAACAAACTGTTAATAATTATAATTTAGTGAAAATACATTTGCTACATATTTAATTAGATCTGAAACAAACAGGCTTTTATTAAACTGTATAAAAATGAATTTTACATGTGAAAACAAAAATCCTTCTACGAAATTCTAGACCCGAAATTTTCATTAAAATTTCACGGTTTTCTTTTTGTACATGAATAACTTACGAGTCCTTCAAGTCCTTTACTATTATTTTGGTGAATATGTTCAAGTGCCTCCTTTAAACTATTCGAAACGGTTTATTCTCAAAACTGAAAGTCCTTTTGTGACTGACTGACTAACTGAATTTCAATGAATTTGCTAGGACCTGTTTACCGGAAAAACAACTGATCAAATGAATTATTTAGGACTATTTATCCTGTTGTTTGTTTTCGAATGTTAGCTCGAGAAAGCTTTTACAGCTGTTGACGATTCTGACGGGAAATATTCAATTGCAACAAACAACGGTTATTTTAAAGCTGTTCCAGACAAACAGTTGTTTCAAAAAGGTTTAATACGAAAAAGCATATTGAATTGACAAAAGATCCTTAAACAAGGAAACTTACCATTTTTGCCCCAACAAAGCAACAGTTTCAGTGCAACACGAAGCCATTTCCACTAATTAAGAAAACTTGTTTGGCCGGCCATCTAAAAACAATGGCGAAAACAAATTTTCGGTAAATTAACCGTCGCCCATTAGAAGTCCAGCAACATCATTAGGACGATTCCTACCGCCGCAAAATGCCAAAAGTGCTAAGGCACCACGCCGAAGGAGCTGATAACTCGCTTTGATGGTTTCGGTAATTCGTTAATTATTCAGTTATTCGTGTCAGACGGCAGCTACCCAGCAATTGACTAAATCGAGCCCTCCCACTAGCGATCTCGTCCTTTTCGATGAGCCACCCAACTCGATCCTGTTCGCCCGCAGGCTCGCACACAAAACAAAGCCATACGAGCAATGGCAAAACAATGGCATGTGAAGTGCGGATGCCCTTTGCCTGTCGCTTGTGCGTTTCCCTTGCAGTCCTGTTTTGACACCCCCCACCACCCATATCCCCAACAAAAAAAAAAACATTAAAGAGGATTGAATAATTATTCGGGATTTCGCTTTGTGTAAACACAAGCGACGGTCATGTGAACAGAGTAATGAACCGACAGGCTTTTTGGTGTGCAGCTTTTCAGCTGTTAAGGGTTTTTTGTTGTTGTTGTATTGTCAACCCTTACCAACGCTTATACAAAACATGTGCTCCGTGAAATATTTGATTGACTGAACTATGACTGATTGGCACTTTTTGTTGATTGACTTTGACAGAAACTCAGGAGGTTTTCCACTTTTCCACTTCAATTTTTTGTTTGACAAAATTTTTAAGGAAAATCCACTATTTTTGTCAAAATACCGTAACGTTGTTTGAGATTTAAGCTTAACACTTTTTTTCGCACGTTTTTACATGGGTTTGGTACGAGTAATTATGATTTACCGTTTTGCACTTTGTTCTAGTTTTACCGTTATTCTCTTTGCAGTTTTTACAGTTTCCAATGAAACGACCGTTATTTATGTATCACTCAGGAAAAAAATCCTTAAACTTTTGTTCATAACTTTAGAAAGTAGCTTTTATTTGATTTGATTGCAGAAATCAATTTTTTTCACCGCAAAACTACCGTTACACATTTTTCAAAATTTAACATCAGAGCAATGTTTCTTCAAAAATTTCAAAAAAAATTTGTTTACTGCAGTTAGTTTTTAAACGTTTTTTTTTTTTTAAATAGTTCAATCAATTTTTAAATGTTTTTTTTGTACCGTTATCACTGTTCTTTCGCCTGAACCCAACGGCAATCAAAATTGTTCACGTGATCAAAAAAGCTCACTGTTGCTGCCTGTTCAGCCTGAAGTTCGTACACAGAAAAAAGCACATCCAGTACGTTCGATGGCTCACCAACAACTAGTTGATACACGTCGCTGTACGTTCTGGTGCGCTGTGTCCCGTACAGTGTGTAGTCAAATGCTTATATTTATGGCAGGCCCCACTCGCCGATCTCAGTTTGCCAGTATATCAGCACACACCAGGCCGCAGCAGCGTCGCGACGCGCCGCGCCGCACCGCCACCGACGCAAAAAGTTCTCGCTCTCGCGACGCATTCTGTACGAAGACGCCGCGCTGCGTCTCGCCCACCGTTGCCGGTGCTCACACAAAACTGTGTAAGCTTTAAGCACGCAAGAGTAGTGCAGGAGATGCTGCAATAGGGATGTGGGTGGGTGGGTTTAGTATGGATGAAATGAGGTACAGAATTTATGAGGTAGCAGCAATGGTATGGACAGGTTGTTGTTTTGTAATTGTTCCATTTCCTTTGATGCTGTCTTCCAGAGAGGGTTGGCGATTTGTCATTATGGGCAGTTTGTAGTGGCGACTATTGCCACTAGAATTCTGCAGGGACGATTTGCCTGCGAAGGACGCTATCTCGCTCTCACCTTGTGGCCTGTTGCAGGTGTTCGGGATGATTTTACCAGCATCATTCAGTCTGGCCAAGCTGTGGGTATCTCGGTTCATCAGTTTATGGTATTTAGTAAAAACGAGAATCAAGGAAACCAGGGATAATTTGTCTGAATATCCTTGTAATGTGTAAGGGATTTTTTTAACGGTCACTGATTTCGGGCCAAAGGTGCGGGTTTAGCGGGAGATTACATCAATTTGAAGTGATAATTTGTCGTATAAGCTTTTGATGTATGAGATTTACCGCTGATTAGGTTCTGGCGTTTTTTTAGGAATCTGTGGGAATTTCCTTTTTCGACAATTTAATGTGCTTATTAATTTACAGTTATATTTCAATTTTGTTCAGTATTTTAAAACAATTATAAAAATACAATTCTGTTTCATTTCAGCGGACATTCTAGAAGAAGTGGAGGGCCAATTGAAGGAGATCGGCGGACTGGAGCCAGAATGCCTGGGCGGTGGTCGCATTGAGCACTTCCCCGACACTAAGAAGATCATGGTGTACGGCTACTCGCAGGGCTACGGCAAGGCCGACCACAGCATGGCCAAGGAGCTGCTCAAGAAAAAGTACACCGACTATGTAATCGAGGTCTCTGACGAGGGCTACTAAGACGATTGAGTTGAACTCGCACACGAAAGATAAACATCTGCCCCCATTGTATTTTACATCCTATTTATTTAGGCCTAAATAAATGCGAACGATGTAAATCGTTCTGCCGCTTTCCAAACTTTCGTCCTGTTTGATTTTATGCGCGCAACAAAATCCGCTCAGCTGATGGCTAATCATTGGATTCAATTTGAATGAATTTTAATCTTAGCCACTCTTACCTAATTACTTTATCATTTTGGCCGTGGGCAGATCCTTTTTTCCTTTTCTTGTGATATTGTGGCTAATGAAATCATAACGAGGAGGAATAGCGTAATTAAACATTAAAGTCACCATTTCATCGGGAAACAGGTGTTTTTTTTTTTTTGTAACGACAAACTTTCGCTACTGTAACCCTTTCGTCCTGTTTGGTTGGCCTTCCTTTCAGGCCAGCCGACTCTGGGTGAATACCCTTTTTGTCTATATTATCTCTTCCTTTTCGTCATTGTCTTATTATACGCGGCTTGATTTCAAATGAACTTGGTTGACTGATGGTCCTATCATTTCTATTATTTTTTATCAAGGACGTGAAATTTATTAAGTTTGTCCTTTACGCATTTTTTATCAGCATAAAATCAAATGTTCTTTAACAAAAAATTTAGAGACAAACAAATTTCAATAATTTTATTAAAATCAAATTCAATTCTTAAGGACACAAAATTAGTGAGATGTCCTTGGAATCAATAGATTGTCAGTTGGTTGATAAAACGCATTTATTGATTGGATAAGGAAAGCAAAAATGATAGTATCAGTCAATCCGTTTTTACGCTTTATTTCGACCGCATTCACTGTTTATCCGGAAGCGCTGTTATACGGTGGGTGGCCGTATGGGGGGGGGAGGGATATTCAATCAGGACGGGGTGGCATCAGAGTTGTTTTTTTTGTTTTTTTGGAGCGTGGGCAGTCGTTGATTTCTCTGATTGAAAATGATTACGACCGCAATGTAGAATACGAGTTTATTAGGCGGCTGCACCTCTCCCGTGACTGAGTCCTTGCGAATGAGTCGCTTCATTTCAGAGTGTGGTAGGTATTGATGGTTAGAAGCTTTCAGATGATAAACTTTTCACTTTAAGGATATGTATATTGACAAAGGATCATGAATCATGATTAATGAAAGGCAAGTAACTTTTTTTCATCTATTTTTAGTTAATAGGAATCATTCAAGGCAACAGAAATACAAATTAAAGCAAGAAGACGCCTAAATATGAGCTTCTAAAGAAACAGGAAAATTTCTGTTAAGCCAAAATTTCAATGCGAATCTTCATCGCAAGTACCAGGCGAGCAGAACTCATCGGCCAACATTTTGAAACGAAAATATCGCCTGAAGTTAGACTACAAAACTTTAAGAAATCCCAAATTTTCGAAACCGCCTAAATGTAGTCCTTTACCCAATTGTCTAGTGAGGGTTTCTGCTCGCCTGGTATCGAGAATGGAAAAACCACCCACAATGTTGTTAGCGTGAAAACACAAAATCGAGAAACGGACAAAATCGAATGTACAGCGATTTCCTTCATGTTTGGCAGCTTATTTAAGGATGAAGGAATTGAGTGAGCGATTTTTACTCTTTGCATGAAATATTCAGAATTTTATTAGCTTTTAAAAACCGACAACAAATAAAATCTTAATATCATTTTTTTCGAGAAATTCTGGAAAATATGGAAATATAGAAAATATTTAGGTTCATTTTTGTGAGAACTGTTAATTTAACATTCTAATGTCTTTAACATCTTATTACTTATGTTAATCTTCTGTTGCTGCATCTAAGTATTGTCGAAGACATTTGAGGTAAATCCATTCACACTTATTCAAAGTAACATTTTAGCTATTTTCCTTAGTATTTGAATGATCCTAGCACTAAATTTGTGTTTCGTTCTTTCTAAGTCATTGACTATAAAGATTCAGTAAGGAAATCATTTTAAATGATGAAGCATATGAGATGGTAATGAAAACTTATTTCAAATAATTTTCCTAGATATTTTTGTGGGAGCTACTTCTTAAAATATTCTTGTCGGCAAAGTATTCAGTTTCAATTGTAAAGAAATACAACAACAGACTTTCAAGAAGCGTAAAAGTTACACTGAAATGTTGCATCTCAAGTGTTTCTTAAGACCGCATTTAGTTTCTTAGTCGAAAACTGATATTGGAGCCGATATAATTTATTTGGCGATTTATTGGCTTCAATGCACGCTTCATTAAACACAAAGCATATTCTCAAAACTCATATAACAATCGCTGAATACCTGAGCATTTAAAGAAAAGCTTCCAACATTTGCAACAAATATCCTGCGGCACACCGAAACAACAAAAACAAATTTAAAATGTATTCAATGGCTTCCAAAAAAGGAGTTAATCATACAGGAATATGCCAACATTCAACAATCTGCCAGCTCCTTTATCGAATTATAAATTTTACCGAAAAGCGGGGTAGGGGGAGTTCATTGAATAGGACAGCCGTAATTATTCTCACCGAGAAAAGAATTAAAGCCTTTATTTAAACAAGGAACTTTCAGTCAGCCAAAGCGCCGCATAGATGAACACAATGATATGACACGACAAAAAGGATGAGGACGAAAGAGTCTTTAATGTATATGAGCCTTGAGGAACCGCATTTCAGCAAATAATTTATACGGAACTCGTGAAATGGAAACGCTGCCAGCCATCTAACCCATCCTGTTGCGAGTTCGCATTATTATTTCGGCATTTAAAGTCCTTTTCACTTGAAATTCGGGTAAGAGCTACTCTTCAGCCCAATAGACAATATGATTTCGACAATTCATATTAAATTGGCATTTTATGTTCTCGTGTCGTACCTATGTTGTAACCGTTTCTGTACACGTGGTGCCCATTGTGGGGGTGCGGGGAAGCAAGTGGGCAGATCCTTCCAAATTCTACATACACTTGAGTCTGTTTTAAAGGCGATTGCCATTGTATCCCTTGTTGTGTGACTGGGGTACTGATTTATGATTCGAATCAGCCATATGATGTGTTTTCAAGTGCAGACTTGATTCCATTTAGGGATTCACAATGACTTGAGGGTTCAAAGAAAGAGATACTTCTTTTGTAACAATGAGTGGAAATCTCTTTTAAGCGATGAAATAAATGATGTTTTAAGAGAAAAGGACTCATGGGTTTTTCTAGGAATCGTTATTTTCTGGAAAATTTAAGTAATTTGCTTTAAGAGTTCTTGCAAGAACGTCGAAAACTATTCGATTGAATTTGTTCCAATACAGCTTCAATTTAAAAAAAAACAAAAACTTTCACATCCGTTTCCGTCAAAAATACGCTGGAAAAGACATATCCTTAAATTGTATTGTGGCAGTTACTTGATGTATTTGCCAAATCTGACAAACTGATTTAGCAGGATGATAGAATCAGAAGGTGCTAGTGAAATTGGGTAAAAGAAATGGAGAGCATAAATGTAAATGAAGAAATCATAAAAAGGGGAGAATTCTGAATTGAATTGTGACGCCTTTGAAGGGTGGCAAAAAGGGATTGCTGACTTTTAAATAGTTCATAGAAAGGAGCAAAAGCTAATTCAATTTCTGAATAGGCAGGACATGAGTATTTTTTAGTTATATTCAACTTTCATTTAATGTATTAATCAAGGACAAAATAATTTAATTGCAATTAGTTTTGTAGGTTTTCACAAATATGTCCTTTTCCTTTAATTGATTTTCTTTCTCCAATAGTGATAATAAAATTGTCTTCTTCCAACACGATAGATGAATTTCGTTGTCATCCAAAAATGTTACTAAAACCGGTTTTCAGATATATCCAAAATGCAAATCCATTTCAATTTCCACCTGTCTATCATTCATTAACATCTAATACCATTAAAGACACCCACCGACACCCACATTTGTACATAAGAAAGTCTGTCTTTCCGTCTCAATGCACCTCACATCACACCGCCGGAACACTCGACAACCTCTTACAGGACACCCGACCAATCGGTGGCGCCTCTCTCTCACTAAATTGTAACAAACCGTTATTGACGTTTTGCGTCTATTGTCTCATCAGGATCAAACAGCAATTGATAGAGCCTACAACCTTTCAACCTTACGGTCCACAACCGCACAGGACGAAATGATTCCGCTGAATTACATTTGGGAATTACCAATAATAGAAAATCATTAGTCCGTGCGAACAGACAACCTCAAAAGGTCGCCCTCTATTTAATTACAGGAAACATTTCCACCCGGAGGTGGACAAGATGAATGGCCAACCCACTTTAACGACATCCAAAGATGTTATTCGCATGCAATTGAATATATTCTGAGATGTGTCTTTGTAGAAGCTTTCAAATGCAATTATATCACAATTTTACGAAGATCCTTTCCTGGAGATTTTTTGTTGTTGACAATAATTAAAGGCATTTTCGGTTTTTAAACGTTAATACTTGTATTGTAAAATGCTTTCGTCCTTTTTTTCTTTGTAGTTGTTTACCGCAGTTTACGGGTCCTTTTTCAGTGATTTTTCAATAGACTTTCCCTCAGAAGGCTTCAACAGACAGTTTTGGTTTAAACTTTTTAAAATTTCCACCAAATTTCTTTAAATTTCAGGATGATGTCATAACCGCCAAACTGACAGCTGCTCAACCAATCGCATAACCTAAACAAATCGAATGTTTATATTCATGAGGAAACTTAAATCATTATCTTATCAATAGAAGGTCATTGCAATTAAAGTAAATCAGCTATTTTACAACGTCTTATCATAGATTTTGGGAAGGAAATCTGTAAGCCAATTCCGTAAGAAACCGATATTAATCTTTAATAATGCGTTCTTTAATAGTAAACGCCGCTAGGAGAATGTCCACCAACATCACGACGGACTTATCGTGTAAGTATCACTTTCGGACCAGTCGCTGGACAATTCATTAACATGCTCTGACCCCATCCAGCGCTTCGATTGAAGTACATGGAGAAGAAGGAGGTATTTTTGGAAAGCAGCATAACTGTCAAGGAGCCGATACACTTGTTCAACAAATGGCTGAATGACGCTTGCCAGACACCAGAAATCCTCGAACCAAATGCCGTCTGCTTGGCAACAGCCACAAAGTTTGTTTTCATTCAGTCAAATTAATCCATCTAACTAAAGTCCTGTTTTAGAGCTGGCATTCCATCATCCCGCTTCGTTCTGATGAAATCCGTCACTGATGTGGGTTTCACATTCTTCACCAACTATGCGAGTCGAAAAGCTGTTGAGATTGTGAGTATTCTGCACATTGAGGCGAAACACATCTCATTGATTGCCATCGAATATTTCAGGCTGAAAATCCCAATGTGGCGTTGACATTCTACTGGACGCCACTTCGGCGACAAGTGCGCATCGAAGGTGTGGCCACAAAATTGTCACAAGCCGAGTCTGAGCTGTATTTCAAGCAGAGACCACGAGCCAGTCAAATTGGAGCGGTGGCTAGTCCACAGAGTCAGACAATACCCAGCCGTCAGTTTCTGGATGACATCGAAGAGAAGTTGAAGAGCAAATTGGGTCCAGATGGCGAGGTGGCAATGCCTAATTGGTTGGTGTTGAGTGGCATTGCTTCTGATCAGTGGTTCTCATTTGTTTTGGTTATTTCCAGGGGAGGATATCTGGTGACGCCGAGTTTAATTGAATTCTGGCAGGGACAAACTAATCGTCTGCATGATCGGATTGTATTTAGACGATCGGATGAAAAGGTTTGTCAGATCTTAATTATGTTGTTTTCTGAAACTGTAAATTTATTGATTTTGTCAGAAGGTTGACAACGAGATGGTTCAAGCTGGTGAGAATGGATGGACGTACGAGCGTTTGGCGCCCTGATGGAATCTCAGTTTTGTTATTTATAGTTAAAGCAAGTCTTCCATGTTGTTCTCGGGATTAGATTTAATTTTTATGAGTTCTGGATGAGTTATTGAAGTTCCCAAAAGGCACCTGACACTGGTTATGGCAATATATTTCGATGCACAAAAAGCTTGGCTAGATAATTTTTAAGGCAAATATAAAATTAGGCAACACTGACATCTGTTGACTGTTAGAAGATTTATTGTGACATCTCTCAAATGTCATCTGCTACTAAAATGCCGAGCATAACAAACTGTAAATCAAAATAAAAGCATATTTTGAACATAACAAAATCAATATAAGTTTACACAAAATGCAGCACTTTTCATCGCATAATTCAACGCACAACACCATGAATGTCAATCCCTTATATCCGGCAATGAAGCGTGAAAATGAG
>JANSTS010000006.1:439843-461312 GCA_026546915.1 Sylvicola fuscatus
TGCACTCTAAAAATATTCCAAGTACACAGAAATGCATGCACATGCATCCACAACTGCTATTCGAGATTTCAAGCCTATAGCTCAATTTTTATGGATTTTGTAAAAACTGATCAAATCAATCACTCAACTTTTTGAATTTTGGAAAATCTAATTCTTTTTTTTTGATCAGCTGCATCATGTTTCTGATAATTTGTTGTTAGATAGTCCACGAAAGCAAGCCAATCTGTTACTGAAAAAGAAATGTAAAGAAACCGCAAACAAAGCCTAAGATATTTAATCAACTTTTCGATTTTATTGGT
Source organism: Sylvicola fuscatus (assembly GCA_026546915.1). NCBI lineage: Eukaryota > Metazoa > Arthropoda > Insecta > Diptera > Anisopodidae > Sylvicola > Sylvicola fuscatus. The sequence goes on from JANSTS010000006.1 coordinate 440,143, forward strand.
TCCAGTTCAACTATTAATACATATTTAATAATATTACAGTAATAATAATAATTTTTATTTATCCTAAGCGATCGCTTAAACAGGTGGTCTACAGTAAGCGACAAAACTCCTTTCGTGAGATTATTTGCAAAAGTACAACATTATTGGTTCTGTGACAGCTGAAGTATTTTTGACAAACGTTTTCGTTTTGTTTTAAAATGATACATTTTCAACCGAACTGAAAAATATTGCACAAATTCAATGTGAGACTGAACAAATGTTATTACTTGTACTTTTCTACAAAAAATCCGTTGGCAGAGTCGTCAGACAGCTGTCATTTTGGTTCATCAACTCAACTCAAGTGCCTAATTACATTCAAAAATTAGGCTGAAGTAGATTTTAAGTATCAAAAAGCGGCCAAGTCGAGTAAGTAGAGACCAACCTTTAATAAGTTTACAGCGTTTCATGATTGTTCGTGCATAACAATGGACAGGACGGGCTTTTAACAGAAGATCTGTACTCGAGGACATCTTAAAAGTTATAGATTTAAATAAGGACGGTTTAAATTGCATTTCATAGAGAGTAACAGTGCATTTAACAAAGACATAAATATATTAATCCGCAGTTTTTGTGTTCAGATTTACACAAACCTGACAACTCTTAATCTAGATTTCAATCGCCAGTGTAAAAACGGCATTGGATCAATTACAATGTTAATGGTTTACAGTAGAGGTCTTACATTATAGGTTTTGGCACTGAGCCAAGGTGATTTCGAAGAGATTTTTTGTTTGTTTGTGAATTGTAAGGAGTTTCGTCTATATCTTTAAGACGTTTGCAAAATAGTTAAAATTATTTAATCGGAACTTGTGCGGTTTTTAGACGTTGTTTCTCTTGCACTGCGGAGAGTGACAAGCAGTTTAACAGTATTTAGTTGCAAATTATTGATTACGAATTCAATATTTAACAAAAGATTTTGTCGAGAGAATTTGTCCTTCGCGTTTTCTTTACCTAATAAACAAAAAAATTCCGTTAGAACTAGATCAGACGATCAAAATTATATTCATTTTCAATGAAATCACAGTTTCATTATTTACTATACTGGACGATATAATATATATTTATAAATAAATCAGTAAATAATAGTAAAATTGAATTAATTGACACGTTAAAAATGCCGTGTCATTTACTGTAATTTGTTTAGATATTAAGATTTACATTTAATTTATTAATTAATATTTTAAACTAACTGAATTATGACTTAATTAAGCTGAACACCGACGCATAAGTGGGCGGCGCTCGGGCGTTTTGGACGGATTAATATTAAATATTTGTTGTGATTGAAAATTTTAATTTAACGACAAACGAAAAATTTACAAAATGCATTCATGCCGAAATGACTTAAAATTAGTATTCGAATTGAATTTTGTTTAACATCGAATATTTGTTCTGTTTCTTAATCGCTAGGCATTTTCTTAAGCAGCGCTGCTCTGGCTGTCGGTGCGCCATTGCTTTATGTACAAGGAACTCACAAGTGAAACACCCGTTATTGTTTTCTCAAGATCTGATGCGGTAATGGTTTTTTCTTTATTTTAGAGTTTAATAATATTTACTTTGTACTTTTTATGATCCCTCTTCACCATTAAGTATCGCCATTGTGTTGTAATTTGAAGATTTTTATGATTTACGTCAAGTTCAAGTTATTTTTAGACTTATCTTATGAAGCTGGAAGACGCAAAACATACGCTGAACGTACAAAAAATTGGTGAAACTATACAATTTTTACAAATCCAAGTTGATTGCCCCCATTGATTTAGATGAATTTACAGCTTTTCTTCAAGTTGCATTTACTCGTATAAAATATCCTTTGGCATTTAATTGAAAACCGTGCCCACATTAACAACAACAACAACAACAAAACTGTTTTAAAAAAACCTGTTTCGATAAAAACTCTATAAATTTTACAAAACACTGGCACCAGCCAAGGTTCCAGCAGTCAATTACAAATTACAATGCGAATACCATTCACAACAATAATCCTCAAGAACTTAGAACAATTAAGCATTTAAACAGATTCAGAATAATAGCAACAAACGTCACATATACCTAAATGCAACAAAATTGCATTGATGTGACAGTTTTCGCCAAACGCATTCCAAAATGCCTACTAAACTTCAGTACTGTGTGTCTGTATTCGCACCTTTTTCACGCTGCCGTTGCGCTGCATTGTGGGCGAGTGGCCAGAGCCGGAGAAGCCGGGATTCTGTATGCCAAGGCCGTCGCGCGGCTTCGGCTTCTTCAGGCTGGAGCGTAATGGCGATCGCGTTACCGAGTCCAGAGTGGAGCCGTTCGACACGGTGGTTAGTGTGGTGTTCATGGACGCTATGCTGCCGCCATTGGTGGGATTGCCAGCGTACGGTTTGCCAGATGCGTCAGTCATTGATACGCCTAAAATGACAACTAATTAGTTAGAACAATCCGTCAAATGGTAAATAGAAGAATGCGCTGACATACCGTTGGTTCGACCTTCTCGGAAGCCGGGATTGTTGAATGTGGTGGCTGGGCCGGCAGGTATGTCCACCGGCATTGTGGGATCGCCGCCTGTTCGTCGTGTAAACAGGACGTCATAGATGGACATTATGAATAGACCGATGGTGAGGACGATCACTACAATCTGAATGGGACGGAAACATTAATTTTATTCAAAACTCTCCTCCAGCAACGGAAATATCCTGCCGCAGGAACTGAAATACCTGGCCACTTCAAACAAAGATAACACTTTTGGGCACAGCTGAAATCATCTCATACCACGCGAATGCCGTTAATTATCTAATGGGCTGCGTGTCTAGAGGCGACTTACAAGCTTTCTATTTTAGGGTTTGCGCCTAAGACGCTCTTACAACCTACTTACGGATTTAGATTGTTGTGTAGAGAATTCTATTTTAATATATTCTTTAATAACCCCATTTAACACGCACTTATGAACGTGCCACAGCTGAGTCACTATTTTGTGTCTGTCACTGACTTAAACTAACAATGGTATTTCTGGCCAAACTCACTTGCAAGTAGAAGGAAAGTCCTCTGGTGACATGGAACCCTTTGTTGGAGTCATCAATTTCGATCGCAAAGACGATCGCCGTTGCAACGGCCAGAAGCGCTGTTACCAACAACAGAAAATCAGTTCACAAAGTACATCAAACGACTTAAGTAAAAGTATACTGACCAGCGAGCAGCGCCAACGCCAGCTTGATCAGCACGGCGGAGTTGTATTGCAGCAGGATTTTCTCCCGCGACGAAATCATCGCAATTTGCAGTACAGAGAGGAAGCAAAACAGTCCCAGGCACGAGCATCCCAGTGACGCCATAATTCCGCTGATGTACACAGACACTGCGAATTAGGAAGCGATTAATTTGGCGTCGTAGGGGAAGGATGGCAGATTTGTGTGACTCACCTTTGGGCTGGAATCGTGTGTTGGAGCATTTCTCGCGATTGTAGTGCAACTGTTTGCAGGTCTTCCAGGGTCCAAAGTAGCCGCGGTCTGGCTCCCATCCGCCCTCAGTGCTCTCATAGTAGCCCCATATGGGCAGGCCGATGGCTGTCGCTGACAGCGCGAAACAGACAAAACCCAAAAATGTTACGCCGGCGGCATACAATGCAGGCTTCGGTCCGGCCATACTTCCAGCATAATTCCGTTCCACCGGTACGAGTCAGTCGCTATTCCGTCCTTTTTGGGTGTTTCGATAGATTCACTGCGGCGTCAGCTGACACTTGTGGTGGGCGCCTGTTCTTCTGCAAATGATTCAGATTGTTTATCTTCTTCAGTGAGATTGCTTAATTTAGATTTAGTTGGATGTAATTTAGTTTCTATGTTGACTCAGCGGACTTGCATCTCAAAATAAAAGTCACCCACAACTTATTGTGCGTGTGATTGCGATCCTGTTTCACCGTGGCGATCGCTGCTATGTCAGAACCGCACACATGTGGTGCACGCTAGCCGTTTATATTTACATCCATTGTCTTGGGTATTTTCGTTTGACATTGACATGGAATCATGAACTAGCCTGAACAATTAATTGCTAATAATCGAGGTGATCTGGCGATTGTGCTGATTTTAAGACACGCAAACATTTCTAAGACATCAGTTTTATCATAAAAGATCGTCTCAACTAAGACTTCCGTTTATTTTAATTGACATTAGAAGAGATTAGCTGATAAACAAAGTGAAGATTTAGCTAAAACCACTTTTAAGATTGAGCAAACTTGGAACATATTGTAAAGAAACCACGTTTGAGGAGTTTCTTGAAGCTTTCTTAATCTTTCGATGGAACTGTAGTTGTTTGTCAACAGTGATCACGATCGCGCGCGCATTAGAAACACCAAAAAGGTGTGTAGTGCAACTAACAGAAAAACGTAAGACGCTAGCATTTTAGGGCAACGACCTACAGCCAGGAATTTGGAAATGTTGCTCTGGAACGCGATAAGTCTTCCCAATTGTGTCATGCTTCCTCGGACCGCGATTTAACGGACGACTAATCAATTTACATATTCGTCGGTAGAACAGAATTTCCAGTTTCTTATCATCACAATTAAATGGAGTCTGAAACGCCATTGTTTTGACAGCACGAACAGTGTCAGTCGCCCTCAATTCTCATGGCCCAATTCTCATAAAACTGACAATGGAAAGTTTTCTCTGTATTCTATTGACAGACCCATAAACGTGTAGGAAGTGTGTATTTACCTTCATAAGGTCTTAATAATGATTTTCCTAATAACTTTCATCTATCGCTTGTATTTGTTCAGAAATGTTTCCAATGGCCAGAAAATGAGTGGCACAAACAAACGACGATAGGCGTCCAACAGTTCGGTACCACCGAAATGCTTGAAGAAGACAACGCATTAAGAATAAGCCGCAGCAATTCATTGACCTTCGCGAGTTTCGGCCGCAGAAAGAGAAGCGACGCGTGTTCTCTGTGGCCGCTGATGCATCGACTTTGAATTAGGGCGCGACTTTACGATTTCCTCGCGAGATTTCATTGAAGATTTGCTTCTCGATTGATTTAAATTTTTCAGTAAAAGTGAATTTTAAACGAAATTCTGTTGAAAAATCGATAATTCTTACAAAATTCCATTCTGATCATAAAACCTGTTTTGGTAGATCGCCGTTATTCGCTAAATCCACGAGCAATAGCGAATGTTCCAGTCACCAGGCAGCGCCCCAACCAGCTATTGCGAATTTAGGCGTCAGACAGCGGAACATTGCCAATTGTGATGCACCAGTTACAACACAATTGGACGCGCTTCCATTCAGTGAGAGAGAATGGAAGCGATATGACATAACGATAAAGGAGACGCCAGCCGTCACCTCTTGCCCAGTTTTCGCTATCGCCTGCATCGCTCGTTCATTGCAACTATGCATAAACTTATGACTTCGGTGCATTGTAACACTTGTGGCCTAGTTTCAGCGCTGCAGTGAACGACTTGTGGACTGGCATGACGCCTCAAGGTACACGCCAGCCACCAGCTTTAAATGCAGCCAACGTGTGACAGTGTCGTTTTGCGGAGACAATTTATGCATTTCAAGTAAACGCAATTAGCGAAATTGTTCATTTTGCAGGCGGAATTTGTTGAAATATTTGAAATGAACTGACATGTGTCATGGCGTGCCTTTACCGGTGATTAATTGTGGACACGAATACTTTTCCGGAAACATCTACCGCTCCCAAATTCACGTCATCTCTCATCAAAATTGGCTGCCTTTTGAAATGTCTCAAAAACTGAGGGTGAGCTAAAGAGGTGACAGTGGCAGTAAGCAGGATGGGCTTCACTTTATAGGTAAAATTGTCCATTTTTTTCTTTATTTGAATGGCGATTATACCGCAACTTTGCTATTTACTTAAATTAACAAAAGTTTAAAGAACACCGCCAAAGTTGGAAGTTTGACGGTTCAAACATCACTTATTGGTTTATGATTATCGTTGCTCAAATTTTTTTTTGACGTTTATGACCTTGAATGTTTGTTTTTTTACCGGTTTGATTATTGTTTACTAATTTTTTTTTACGATTTTATTACTGTTACATGCACTTAAAAAAACCGGTTCAAATATTTCCGTTCAAACTATTTTCTTCGCAATTTCTAGACGAAAACAAAATTCTGTTTTGTAACAAATGTCTTACCGCGGATGAAAAAATAAAAAGACAAACAACAAACCTAATTAAATGCAGTCACGTTATGATTCACGACATATTGCGCGCACACACTTCAAAATTCCAGACGTCTTAACTACATCCGAACAAATTCGAATTCAATGACAACATTTAACGTGCTCAAATATTTGTCCGTAAGTAAACGACTGTTGTCTTAAGATTGAGAAAATATTACTGCAGGACTCCGACAATCGCAAGGAATGCGATATATGTCAGCAAAACAACAATTAAGACGCATTCGTGTACGTCGTACGACTACGGTGACAGCTTACGATCGCGATATTATCCAAGGTCAAATGTGTGACGCCCAATTGCGCATCAATGCGGCAGCCACAAACAGTTCAAAAGATGGAATACGTCTAGCTGCCCTTTTCTTGAGTGGGATTGCATTAATTAGTTTAGGTATTGGTAAATTGGGTCACGCGCAACTTAAAGACGTAAACAAGAATATTAAATTTTCTTAATTTGCCAGCTGGCTTTGAATTGAGCAAGATTGATCAGTAAGATGCGCTGTATTTGATGTACTTGACGGAATAGGTGTAATGACTAATGAGTAGCTGCTTAATGTGTTTTTTTTTTGTTTTTTGTTTTTTTTTACACGCACATGACAGAATAACAACCAAACAACACTGCAGACGAGTTAGTACTAAGACGAGTAACGTCTTTTGGATCGTGAAAATGCATTTATCTATCAACGGTGAAAGTTTGATGTAAAGTCAATGCGAATTGAGGTATTGATTTTCAGTTAGATGAGGTCTAATGAATTCTTGATGAATCGGTAACGATGTTTACCTGCTTGAAAGGTAAACGACTTAAGTCAGCTTTTGTTGTTGTCACCCTTCGAAACAGGGTGATATCACTTAAATTGGAGTTCCGAATTTCGCAATAACTGCGAAAATACAGTTTTCAAGGTTCCAAGTAGCATTTGTGCTATTGAATATGAATTGAATATCATCGGCCAGAAGTTGGATGAAAATCTGCTTTGGCCAACGTAAACAAAAACTTGAACTGTCAATTCAGCCAACAAAAGCATAAATATTAACCGACTTAAAGACTTAGTAGAAAAAACGCGAAAATGTTGAAGAAAGAAAAAAAAAAGGCTAAAATATTGAAGAAAAAACGCGAAAATTTTGAAGCATAAACAATTGATTGTGACTTAAAGAAAATTCCCGCTTCTGCGGTTGAAACGACAATAAAACCTTTGCAATTGCATGGATGACGTCACCCTGGGAATGCCATTAGAATATTGATAAAGCGCGAAGCGCCCAGCACTTGTTTACATCACACACATGACAACAGAATGGCATAGTAACGCGTCGAAGCACGCGTCCAGGAGTGACCCCATACGTGAATATTTGCCCGAAAAAGGGGTCAGCCAGTCACAAATACCATAACAACCGTATGACACCACGGTCGGTGCACTAAATATGCAATTCGAATCATTTTGGGCAATTCAATCGATTGGAGGCGTCGCGTCATGTCATGTCTCCATATTCGCGTAATACGCTGAGCGCGTGGAGGACGCTCCCTGCGTGCAGTATGGCGTGCGTGCCGAAACCGCGGCCACATGCCAGCAACGCATCAACAACAAAAATAACACTTTGTGCCACCGTCTGACCTAGTTTCGCCCTGTCGCTTTTCATGGCACGGTGAGCCGCCAGCACTGACGTGAAGTGGCAGGGGGGTCGTTGGGAGTCTAGCGATACTATAAAGTGGCAATAGTTTCCGCCCAGCGGGTCACAGCCCTTCTGCATGACTGTCTTGTGGCGACTAGGGGGGGTTGCAATCAATAATTGAACGTTTTCAGTAGCTCGGTGGATCTTTGGATGGAAGATTGGGTTTGAAGATAAATCGATTTTCATTAAAAATTAATTTGACAATTCAATTTACGCCATGTCCAGATAGATTCCATTCGTTGAACATTTAAATTGCGGCCGCAATTTTCTGGGCAATCTGAGGGTCACGGATCGATGTCAATATAAGAGATCAGAAATGTCAGAGTTAGAAGTTCATGCCAGAATCTGGAATCAATTTCAATGAATCAATCAACTCCACAACATTTGACACTCACCCGAACTTCAGTGACTGTCAATTTGTCAGTTTCGGCCACAAAACTACAGCTTCAATAACGGAACAGGCTCAATTAACAAATTTGTACAGTCACTTTTTGCATCGAACTCGTTATGAGGTGGGTATTTTGGATTTGATCCGTCATAAAGTTTGAATCATCTGATTTTGCAGACCTACAAGGAGGAACCTCGACAAAAGCCACGTGATTCAGCTGCCAGCTAATCTAAAGAACATCCCAACGGCTATACATTTTGAAATACTCATTCACTAATCATATGGAGACACCGAGCGGCGAAATTCACCATTTGGGAACATGTGAGTATGAATAATGTAGTTCAGCGAACTTCAATTTTGTCATAGCAATTACACGTTTTCCCATGATATACCCACTTAAACTAAGACTTTCTTTCGTCTTTACAGGAAACAACAACAAAACGAGTGATAAGATCGCATGCCGCCTCAATACCTGTTTGATTGCCCCCAAGTAATCTCAGGTACAAAGCCCATCATCAGTGCCATTACTGATTTTCTCAACGAAATACTTTGCATAAAACTGTAACGACACTGCCGCCAGTCGCTGTAACTGTCGATACGCACATCAGACTGTCTCCTGGGCTGCATGGAACCCGAGGCCACGCCATGCCGGTTTCGTTTTCCTGCGCTTCAATTAAATCACAGCTTTGAACTGTGAAAAAAGCTACATGCTCCTATGCTCACAACGTTTCCCAGTTTCCCCCTCCCCCCCGCACATCCCAAAGTTGAAACCGCACCGCGCCAGGTAAGGTATAGGTAACCATCGCGACGCTGGTATGGGTGAATTCATTTCACGCGTCGTGCATTTACATAAAACTTATAATATGTATGGAAGCGCTTATGTACAAATATGTGAATATATCGGCACCAAACACGCCTAGTTTATGGCATGGAAGGCACTTCACGACAGGTTTCTATGGGCGCGCTTTTCAACTATTTGGTTAGAATTGGAGGAAGCAGCAATTTGTATGCGGCAATATTTCAGCATAAAGCCAGAGAGAAAAACTCGAGAAAATAAAAAAAAACATAAAAATTACATAAAGTTTGCATGCTTTACGTTGCTGGTGGACATGATGCACATGTTTTGGGTGTGTTAGTACCATTGGACATGTGTTAAAAAAAAAAAAAAACACGGCTACCTGTTGATTGAATTCACATTTGTGATAAAATGCGCGCATTTGGGCAATGGCCAAACATAAATTCCACATAGAACAACATAAATAAAGGAGAATTGAAGCTTACCAGAGGTCTGTCTGTGGATTGTACACGAAATTCTCACGTCAACATCTTGTGATCACGGAATAATGAGAGAAGGCGAAGCTCTGAGTCTGTGTAAGTTTCACTGGCCTTACATCTTCTCGCACAGAACACGTTCTTATCCAGCCAGAACTCTGGACATACCAACACAAAATAATTGCGCAACGGCCAAACTATACAGAACTGAATTCAGCACACAAACGCACTGCAACTACGTGTTTATGTTTGGATACGCGGCCACAATTATGCACTTTGGCGACAACCTTCCCCGGAAAAATAGAAAAACACTCCTCACCAGGACCCACTGCACTTCCAACTTGGCGCACACAACACGAAACGAACCAAAACAACGATTCCAAGCAGCTTTTTTTGAAGCTTCACAGCACACCACTAACCAGGTAGGCCGGGACCACACCTGCAGATCAGCCAAACCTGTACAACTGGCTAGACCAATTTTGCAATGCACACCAAAAAAAAAGGGACCACCAAATATCGTCCTTACAGCCGGGTCAACCAACAACAACACAACAACAGAAAAAAACAACAAAAAACAAAGTCGCGGGCAACAGTCAACAGCACACCTGATTGTTCGCGTACAAGCTGAATCGCGCACCGTTCCAATCTGAAAGACACTGGCGAATGGGCAACAGTCAACACACGAAAACAGCGCGCCTATCCACTCCCCTGCGACTCCGCCGCACCGCCAAAACCGCCCAGCCACAAAACATAATATGTATGAAATGCGCGCGCGTGTGTATAGATTTAACCGTTGAACATATATTACATGTATATGGAAATTCAGAACAGAAAAGTATATGTGGCAGTGCGGTGGAGAGGCGCGCCTCACCTCCGAAGCTTTGTGCTGCTAATGAACGCCGCGGCGCTGGGCGCTTTTCATATGCGTGTGCGGATCATGGGCCTGATGCCACAAGAATTCCGATTGCAGCTAGAACCAGGCGAAATTCCATGAGATGCTCATTTCAACGGACATCGCCTCCAATGCCTGTGAGTGCAGAGCGTCGCGTCGCGTCGCAGGCAAGGCGTCCAGTGACGTGCCCATTTCGCGTGCTCCTCATTTGGCCGTACTTATTGGAGTTGCTTGATTCTTACACCATGTGACTGTGTGCATCTCTGCATAATAAAAACACATGCAGAGTGTCTGCCCCCGTTCCCGTTCCCCACGCCCTGCCCCCCATTTGACGGCGCGGTCATCAGCGCTTACCACATTCTAATGGGATCGTCGACAATTATATGCATTCTGCCTCCAACTTCCAAGCTCTAAGTTTACATTTGTATTGGTACTGGCTATTATTGTCGGACGGTCTAATTGGAAATATGTGCGCCCTGTGGCCTGTGGGCAGTGACGTAGCCATTCACACGTGCATTGATCGTGTGTGTGTGTGTGTGTGTGCATGTGTTAATTTGGAAAAGGCATTGTTAAAAGCTGCATTTTGGTGTGGTTGGGTTGGTGTTGCGTGCATCTTTTTTGTTAGGAGTTGGGTCAACTGAAATTGGGTGGATTGATGGTGAAAGTTTCCATTTTTATTGGGAATTTGATTGCTCACCACAAAGTCGGTCATTATGACAGTTGAGATAGTTTGCATCCGGTATTGGATTAGAGTTCTTTGTGTTGATTGTCTTGCACTGAAGTATACAGTGCCCTACAATTTGGGCATCTTACCATTGTCTGTAAGACGTTATTTATTACGAGAGATTCCATCAAAGTTGGTTTTTGGCATTTTGTTGCAGAAATGAATTGTATTCGTCTTAGCTAAACGTCGCCACATTTTTAATGATAAGGATTTCTTTTGGAGCAAAATATTTCCGTCTTGTATCTAAGATTCGGCATTACATTTACCGTTACAATTTGAATTTGGACTATTAAACCGGTTTGAGCTTTTATGTTCCAAGTGGATTGAGTCTTGGATAAACGGTTTGAAAGATTTTGAAGCTTGCGATTCTTCTTATTGTCTTGAGTAATTTACTAATTTGGTCTTAATCGAAATATGCTTGTGACACCTGACAACAAGAAAAAAATGAATATGTTACCATTTTAGACAATGATTTTTTGACAACCTGTTGTAAAACATAGTGACAGCTGGTCACAATAATTTCATAAGATTCTGTAAAAAGAAACTAGATCAACAAAAAAAAAGAACAAAGACAATTTTCTTCGTTGTTTTGATAAAAAGTTTATTTCAAATTTGTTGTTTTCTTATCAATTGCGATGGTTTTGGTTCACTTCTTGGCTAATCAGAATTTGTTTTTTGTTTTATTTTGGATTTCTTCTTGGCTAATCAGTTTTTCTTGTTTCTATTTGTTAATTTGTTTTATTCTTAAAATTTCTACGAACAGTTTCAGGTGCGAAACTTTATGTTTACACGTCACTATATAAAAATATTTGCATTGTTAACATCAAATTTGTGTGTTGCATGAACGTTTCCAGATTGCTTTTTGATTATGGTACCGACCCGCCCAACAAAATAACTGGGCAGCCGGTGGCGCGTACCGAAGGCTTCTATTAAATACTCGTCATATATAAAATTTACAGTAAAACATAAACGAAAACAGCATAAATAAATAGATACAATATCGAATAGAGTGAAAAAAAATGGTCAAATGTAAAAAAGATTATTTTTAGTAAGGCAGGTAAACCGTTTAACAATTCAGTGTTGAACACTGGAAACGTTTACACACCAACACAGCAGACACCTTGCAGGTGTGAGGACGTAAAACTTGTATAAATTAAAAACATGCAAATACTACGAAAACAAATTGGGCAAAATAAAAATATGTAAAAGTTGTAACTTAAGTTTCTAAAAAAAATTAAAAAAAAACACACACACACAACGACTCGAAAGAAATGGAGGTAAAAATGATTAAAAAATAAAAGTGATCGTTCGGAATAAACGGAAAACACATTTGAATGCAGTCGAACTACTGACGTTTCGCCACATCCCAATCACATGCCTCCAGAATCGTGTCCACGGTGAACTGAAAGTCGTCGCAGCCGTTCTGCTTGATGTCGATCGCATTGTGGCCAGCCGTGTCCAAAATGCCGGCTGTTTTCACGACCAGATCAAGCACGGAGCTGATGCCATTGCAGGTGATGCGCTCCACGGCTGTGCCATTCACTGTTGGCGTCGGCGGCGTATTTTCGTCCACCAAATCCAAGTTGCCGTTGGCTTGCAGCTTGGCGATGGCCAGGACGCCACCCAGTCGCCCCTTGCGCACAGGCAACGCCATTTTCTGATGTTTGTGAATGTCGCCATTGACCATGACGCCCTTGGGTGGTGAAAGTGAATTTACCAGCGCCAATGCGGTACCATGAGGCTGTTCGTTTAGCATGCTCTTCTGGCTGTCCAACAAAATGTTCGGTGGCTGGTGGACGCGTGCTGTCGACAGTATTTGCGATGCGCCCGGTGAGGTGACTTTCTGTACGGATTGGACTGTGCTAGCCGTAGAGGTGACGGACGTGACGCTGACCGTTTTCAGGACAGCCGTAGGCTTAATGATTGTGACGCCTGCATCGCCGTTGGCGGGGCTGCTCTCCACTGTGGCGGCGGTGTCGCTCTTAACGTCAGACGTGAATGCACTGCGCAGCGCCGGCGTTTCGTAGCGTACTGTCACAATTTGGGCGTCGGGACGCACCAGCACCGGCGGCGGAGCATTCATGTACAGCGGCGGTCGCATTATCGGTCGATACAGATAGTTGCCAAGCACCGGCTGCAGCATCGGCTGTACCACGTTCGACTGTTGCAGCAGCATCTGCAGCTGTTGGGTGCCAGTGATGTCGTCCAAATGCATCAATGCCATCGTGTGGGCGGTCGAGGCGACTGTCGTCGTAAACAGACTGGTGGCTGTTGTGTGGCCGTTACAGTTGGCGCTGGCAACACCGGTGATGTCTTTAAGGCGCTGCGCCGCCACCCATTTCTTGAGACGCTTCACAAATGGAAATATCATGAAGAAGGCGTTTGAGCTGATGCCCAGCGAGGTGCGCGATATGTTATCATTTTTGTTCACCGGCAGCTTATCAATGGGGAACCATTCGCACGATTTGATCTCTTTGCGGGTGCGCGGCGCAAAGCGCGTCTGAAAGGGCACACCACGCACAAAATACAGCCGAACAAACTGAAAATTGATCACCGACTCCGTGTACTCCGTCTTGTTGAGCAGCCGTGTTATGTCGTAGCCAGTCTCCTCGTACACTTCGCGCACAGCACAGTGATCCGGCTTCTCGCTTTCGTTCACCTTGCCCTTGGGAAAGCCCCACGAGCTCTTCGCCCAGAACGACTGCACCAGCAGCACATGCTGCAGATCCTGCGTCATCAGGATGGCACCAAATGTCGGCACTGTGGTTTTGTACTTTTTCCAATTCTGTAAGATTTCGTCCACTTTGGGCAGATTCACTCGCAAAAACGGTATATGCTGAAACAGAGCCACAGTAAACTGATACATACCGCACACATTGCGATTCGTGGTGCTAATCGTGCTGCCATTCACAATGTTGTCGTAGTCATCCGTGTAATCGCTATCGCCGGCGCTGGCTGTGGACACATTCGGCGCACTAGTCGACGAATCATTGTTGTAGAAGTCGAGGTAGAACCAGTGGGCCAGCTCAATCTGGAAACATATACGTATTAAATTGTTGCGCTCCTCGAACGGCAGATTGATGATGAATCGACTGGCCACATCGTCCAGTATATCCAGTGGAATTCGGTGTTTTATGGAGACGGGCGGTGTTGAAGTGCCATTCGTCAATACATCACTGGTGTCTGATGCCGCTGAGATGATGGTGGTGGTGGTGCTGCTGATTGTCGTGGCGCTGTGGCTGCCGTTGAAGCTGCTGCTGCTGATGCTGCTGGTGTTCAATGTTGTACTGCATTCAGTGGTTGTGCTGTTGGCTGGTGGCGTGGCGATGGCCGTGGCCTCGGCCACCATCGCTGTCACTGCACTCTTGGTCGTTGCACTTTTGTGATTTTGCTGTGGCTGGCTGGCTGGTGCTGGCGCTGGCGCTGCTGCTGATGGCATACTTGTGGTGGCGGTGCTGCTGGCGATTCCATCGGTGGCAGCGGACTGGACGTCTTTTGGCATATTCCGGTTGTAATGGCGCGCGTCACTGCTACTTCGCGGTCAAATGGCGGATAGAAGACACAAAAATTAAGACAGAAAATAAAAACAACAGAAACGTATTGTCAAAGGCTGGCGATTTCATAACTCGATTTCATTTCTAATCTTTAACTTAACAACACATTCATAATAAAGATTTTACGTGAAATCTTTTGTTTGACAACTACGCAATACTATATATCAATTTTACCCCTTTCCTTTTGCATTTTCCCTTTATCATCGCTCGCCGTTATTCGATTTTCATTTAACTCTGACATATGTCACATTTTACAGGGGATTTCCATTTATCGATTACGACTTTTCTATAATTATTACAAATTGTCATCTAATAATATTAAAAACGAATTTCTTTTAATCCAAAAATTTACAAAATAGTTAGAATTAAAAAATAACACAAAATATTTGTTGACAGTAAACGTCAAACGCGAATTTGTACCGCGCTAGACATAAACTGTCAAAAAAATGTTTGTTTAAATTAAATTAATTAAAATCTAACTACTGTTAAAATAACATTTGACATAATTAATGTTTATAAAATTTTGCATCATTTTTGTAGAGCAACATAAAATCTAGTACAATACCAAAAACTACTTTCTTCAAAATAAATTTAGTACTCAGTGTTAGTACACGACTTACCCATAAATCATCAGTCTTACCATAATTGAATGGATGGTGCTGTTACGCCCGTATAAAGACATATATAAAATGTAAACAACGCCAATCCGCAAACGACGCCATACAAATAAAATGCCGCCGCCACAGCTGAACCAGCTGTCCCCTCACCATCCACTGGCGACCCGCGCCGCCACGTCCCGCCACTCGTCCAGCAATATCGGCTAAATCTCTGGCACAGCCAAAATGCCGCATCACCACACAAATCTATATATCTAGCCACTGTGTCGCCATAAATGCCACAGCGGCAGCACTAATCTTATGGCAAAGTCGCACACAGTCACCGCGCCCACCATAAACGCCACGCACACCACCCAGCCGCCGTATAGACGACGCTGTCTGTACACGTGTCGTCGTGTGGATGTGTGCGAGCGGGTGCGGCCATATTGATCTCTCTTGCCACTGGACACGAAGGAGAACTGGCTCTGTCGAAATACATAAGTGCGGTGGTTTCAAGTTGTGCGGTCGTGCCAAGCGTTTTGTCTGAGCGTTGAATTCCAAAAATCCAACAGAAAAAAAAAATTTTAATACCAAATCCACATTTACCGTTGCGAATCGAGAAAATACAACACGTCGAACGGAAAACCAAGCAAATTTCCACATTCGCGTTTCTTTTCTCATCCGTGAATTCACCGGTATTTTCCACCCAACAAAAAAAAAAGAAGAAGAAGAAGAAGAAGAAAAACTATATATTCACTCGTGTAATATATTCGTAAAACTTCCAGTGTCGTCGTGCCGTTGTCGTCGTCGTCGCTTCCCAACAACCACCAACCAATCCTGAGTCACGTCTCGTGTGTTGCAGCAGCCGCGCGTTTCTTCAAACAATCCTTGAAAGTACTTTTTGTTTTTTGCGTTAAGAACCTAAGGAAAAGCCAATCAATTGTGCGGGTTTTCCTGACGCTCCAAAGCAGCCAACAAAAAAACGCAAAAGTAGTGAAAAGAAAAGAAAACGAAGAAGAAGTAAAACGTTCTAGTCCAGCGCAATTTGTGTGCTAGCCTAACAGAAAAGAAGTTACAAGAAAAGTTTTGAAAGTTTTACCAACGGTGAAAAAGGATCTTTGTTAATCATGTCGGAACGCGATAATAATGTCTACAAAGCCAAATTGGCCGAACAAGCCGAACGTTACGATGGTGAGTCTCAATTATTCTTTAAAATATATCTACTACATACTACTACTACACACACACACACTCACACACTTGAACACATTCACACTTTAAAACTTTTGAGCCAACAAGAAAGAAAAGAAGAACAAAAAAAAACTACTTTACAACAAAATCAACAAATTTAGCAAATAAAACGGTTGCCGCTCCTGTACAGGGGAGCAGGCAGGCCAATGGGCGGTGGGGGGTGAGGTTGGTAGGGCGAGAAGAAAAAAATTGTATCAAGACTGAAATCGGGACATTTTTCTTCTTGAAAGAGCCGACATTAGGGATGTGCAGAAATTTGTCCATTTTATTCTATCAAATCGGCTGCCATCGCCCCCTCTCCACCTCTCGCCCTCCCATCCCATGTGGATAGCAACCTGGAGCAAAGGAAAATGTTCGCCCCCGTGTTGAGGAAACATGCGCTAGCCACATTCAAACTGCCTTTAAGATTCACCACGGTCGTTGTTGGCAAGAAACGGTTAATTTGATTCGCCTCCAAAACATTCTAGAAGCTTTTCGCCATGGCCACATTTGGTACGGTTTCGGTATCCAACCGTAGTGGCCTGGTGTTGGTCAGGCGTACGGCACATTTCTGCCATGCAGACGCCGACTCCTTCATCCTGTCACAATTGTCTATTAGATTTCGTAAGGATGAACCAAAAAAAAAAAAAAAAACAGAAAACATAAAAGTAAGAAGAATGATTAGAAATGGTGGAAGAAAAAAGGAAAGAAGAAAAAACGCGGCACGTACGACGCTCACACACTAGCTCATGCCCCGTAAACACCATCATGGCGGCCGGGTTCGCTGCTGCGTTCAAACCGCATCCCAATCGCCTCACCACTACCAGTGCACACGCCTCAACTTGGCCTGCCATTTAAATGGCGGCGTGTTTCTCTGCTGTGCGCCTCTCATGACAAATCCCACATTGCCTGGCCAAATTTTGCCCATCCGTTGGGCGGCCACAAATCTGGGAAGCCACCATCGCCGCCGCCAACAGTTGGCGGCAGCGGCACCCCCCCCCCAATTTGCAGTTTGCAAAATTTTTTGTGAACCGCGTGCGCTCGCTCACGCACACCATGACGTTGCCGTGGAGCCGTGGAGCACCTGCACTTTTGCCTTCGCGCCATTCTGTTGTTTCGCGTCTGGCCTTTTATAGTTTTTGGCGTATTTTTTTTTTTTTTTTTTTGGAGGACAAATATTCGTTGGGGAGAGGGGGGGGAGGCAGTTTTTTTTTTGTGTTTCCAAAAGCGCCACGCACACAGCGGCGCGCACATCAAACGGCCAGAAGTTGGAAGCGAATTGCACTGGTGGTGGTGCGGTTGAGTTGAGTCCGTCGACAGCGTTATATGGGCAGAAGGGAGTGGAGGGGTGGGGTGAGGCGGTATGGCAAAAGAAAATGGTTGGAAGAATCGGTTTTAGCGATCGATGCGTCACCTGGTTGGCTGCGTGCACATGTGTGTGTGTGTGTGAGTGTTTGGCGCTGCGTGTGTGTTGGTGCGCGCGCGAGGTACTTGCCAGTTGCCCGCCACACATCTCGCACACATTTCTCATGTGTTTCCTTCTGGATTGCGGTGAGGGAAGCGAGGGGGGGCACGAAACAGCCCAAACTGCACACCCAATCAGCGTCGCCATTGTAGTTGTGACGTCAATGCATGTGTGTGTGTGTGTGTTTTTTCGTAGGTAAATCATGTAGTGTGTGGGGTGCCGCTGGCGTGCGTGTGCAAATGTGTGCGTGGTGGCGAGCACGCTCTAGCGGTGGTGAATTGTTCCCAGCGGCGGCGTATCGCCTCCGTTTGCTACCAAAAAAACAAAAAACAACAAAAAAATCCGTTTTTTCGCACTCAATCCAGGACAAATGCATTTTTTTCCTGCTCCTCGTTGCGCCGCTTTAACGAAATTACTGATGTGGAAATGCCACATGGCGAGTTGAGGGGGGAGCCGCCGTCAAGGTTGACGGCAACTGTGCACGCGTTGCACATTTTAATTGAATTTCAGTCGCACCAACACCTTGGCACAGGTGTTGGCGTCCCATCGTATGGCCAGACCTTAACGAAATTTTTACAGTCCATTTAGCATCCAAATGGAGTGACTAATGGCGGCGGCGACTCCACCATAATTGGAATGCAATCGAACTCCGTGTCCGATTCCAGAGAGGTGTAGACATTTGTTCAAGGATTCACAAGCCTTGGGGAGGTTGGCTACTCTCCCCCGCCCAATTCGTCACTAATTGGCTAGGTTTCGTCTTCTGCCCTTCCCGTCGCCGGCCAACACTCGCGTCGTGTGTGCGCTGGCATAATTGAATTCGGTCGGCGTTGGTATAGGCGCGCGCTTTCTGAAAACGCCTTGTGCACACACATCGCGGCGACGGCGACGGTTATGCCGGCGAAAATGTGTGGCGTTTCCCTCCCGTTTGAGTGTGAATCCTCCAAGTAGCGGGCACATTCGGCAGCTGCATCTTCTGCCTTTGTTTCTTGGAGGGAATTCGTTGAGATGACTTTAGTCGTAGGTGAAGAGATGTTCAACAAGCGCGAACACGCCGCGACCGCATGCCCGCGCACCAGCACAGGTGCACGCAGCAAACGCGGCAAACGACCGTGATTAACGCCGCAAATATTTGCCATCTGATTATTAGATACAGAATGGGAAACACGGATAAATGAAAAGCCTGGCTATTCGGTTGATTTTCCATAAATATAACGGCCTTACTCACACATCATCGCGCCCCTGACCTCCCGAATGAGGTACAATGCCAGCAGCCGCAATTCAGCGCAAATGTTCTTTTCTCCATTCATTTCATTTTCTTCTTGCCCTGTTTTCTGCTGATGAAAATTCTTCAGCCACCTCTCATCACCACCACCACCACCACCACTGCTGCTGCTGCCCGTCGCCGCTGCTGCTGTTGCTGCCTCATCGTGGCAACGTTTCGTTCCACAAAATGGCAATTTTCTATATTGATTTTTGCGCTGGTGCGCGCTTTCCTTTTCCCCGATGTGTCCCGTCCGTATTCGCTGTCTCTACTGTTGCGTTTTCCATTGCCCACCAACTCCTCCCTCCCCGACTATTTCTACACCCACTCGCTTCATAACCCTCACACCGACTCACCCTCTACCAGATCAGGAGGAGAGCAACACGGAGAAGAGCATCGAACGGCCAGCAACAGAGCGCAAAATTCGGTTCATAGTTCGCCTGCAGGCTCTTTCATCTGCGGGAAATTAAATTACCCTTTTATTTGTCGTTGTGCCAAATTATGTGGGATTTTTAAGGATCGGTTTCAAACTGAAATGACAATTTTCAACTCGTGAATATGAAATGAACTTGCAGAAACATTGTAACAACAAATATCCTTGGCAAGTAATTGATTTTTACATGAAAATGAGTGCTGGGAAATTAAAGTGTAATTTTCTCAGCCTTACAATTAGTTGAAATGCAGGCAAACTTCACACGGTTCGAGTGATTACTTCGATTGCCAGTAATTTGCTTCAATGAAATGTTCCTCACCAACATCTAGGACGCCATAAATTTAGTGTCACTAAATTTCCCAGATAAAGGTGAATAACGACCGGCCATTTCCATTGGCTGGCGCTAGGCTAATTTATTTCCTCTGACACAAAAAACTATTTTAATGATCCCACTTTGGGTCGGTCATTTGGGTGGTGCATCATCGTAAAACCACCTCGCCGCTTCCGCGGTGGTCAATTTCGATTAATTGACGGTCGCTTTTTGTATCTTAAAAAAAAAAGAAGAAAAATTACTTTTTCTCAGTTTTTTTTTTGCGCACGCATTCGCGGTTCGCGTCACAATCATCGGCGTCATCGTAGCCTCGCGTTCACGCAACTCTTCTCTGTCCATGTGTTGGCGTCATTTTGAACACATCAAGCCAGGCCCCAGTGCAGATACATGATGGCTCGCTGCTTTCAGGGAGTCGCAAAGCGCCACACTCCCTCCACCTTCCTCCCGCCCAAAATTCGCGAGACTTTGCTGTCGTTAGGTGTAAAGTTGTCGAAACATTTGGGCGAAAGTGGTTGAGAACCAGATTTCAGCTACTCAACCAGTAAAGCATAGGCGAGCAACAGCAAACATAAAAACTGGAAAACCAGCATAGAAACTCCCGCGCGCGCGCATTCTTAGCCTTCATTAATAATATATTCATCGTGATGATGGGACTCAAGCGCCGACGGCGATCGTGTGACAAGACTCGTGCGCACGCCGCCAAATCGCCAATTCGGCCAAACCGTCATCGCCAAGCCAAGCCGGTCGGACATTCTTCGCATCTGCTCGCCCCCGTACCAGGCTCACTTCGGGCCTACCTTTGTACACAATTCCGTATCGCAGATGCGCGAATCACAAATCGCGATATTTATAATAATTATGCGACAGGCCGCGAGCCACAACAGCACCATGTCAAAACCACTCGCAGTTATTATAATTCCAATATGCCAACGAGTTTTGTGTCTTCTGCTTTTGACGTTTAAATCTATGCACACAAACGTCAGACACACACACAGTCGCCACGTTGTCGCACAGTTTTTGATGCGAATTTTTGAGTTATGTCATAGCGGCTTGGTGGTGGGGCGGGAAAAGCAAAAAATAAAATAAAAAAGCGCGCGCGTAAACTGACTGGGTCTAGCTGCGACTCTCCACTTGTGCTAGGCGGTGAGTGTGCTTGACCTTCGGAAG
>JANSTS010000006.1:474343-484344 GCA_026546915.1 Sylvicola fuscatus
CACCCTGTAGCTGTCAAAACTATTGAAAATCCATATAGCTGAAAGTCTCCGCAAATCTCGCCAGCTAATTGCGAATGTCACTTGTCACATTATTCGAACATTCGCAAGTAAAAGATTGCATCAGTGGACAGCGCAGGTGCTCCTCACACGTACTTTTTACTGCCCACAAATTCGTGATAGTATCGAAACGCAGTTGGAATAATATTCCCGGAAGAAAAAAAGAAAAACGAAAAAAAAAAAAAAAACACCCCAAAACATTTGGCCAGTGATTCAGTCCCAATTTGGCAGGCAAAACATAAAACAGTCTTGCCACTCTTGTGCTATTCTGTCGGCAGTCAGCGTCCAGCCGGTAAAACGGAACTACAAAATCTAACCAGCCAGGCCCACACAACGTTAATGGAGACGTGAAAAACAACGTGAGTACATTTGCACGGTGTCTTGACTAAATCGATAATTGCGCCATCCAGCCCGCCCAACCAACCAACCCCCTCCTGCTCAATATACTGAAAGACGTCCGCCAGTGGCGAGACGACAGGAGGCCGCCGCGGTCTCTGTGTATTTGTAATTCAATACATGCCATTCACAATTACATGCGTTTCTTGGGCGCTTTTCACACATTTGATAACTCCTTATACGGCTTTATACTGTGCTAGCGCGTTTTCTTACAAATATATATATATTAAGAGCGCAGTGTCTTGAGATGGCCCCGCCACCAGCGCTGCAGGCAGCCCAGACGAGTTGCAACGCTAACTTTGGTTGGCAGGACAATTTTCCTCCGGGCTGTCTTAAGCTGCCAAGACAATTCAAAAAACAAAATGTTAACCTTGAACCACCCAAAAACCAGTTTTCCCGAAATTTGCTAAATTAAATGAGCGAAAAATATCAACAAATCTGGCAACTCTGACATCTAGACATATATATAAATAAATAGAGTTGGAGATTTGCCGCCATTATTGCGGAAACATGTAAAATCGACATTTCCTACAAGTGCTGCGGCTGTGTGGAGATGTCGCCACACGCCGATACCCATACAGGCGCATGTCCTTGTGGGAATGCGCGTGCTCATGTTGCCCCCCCCCCCCACACACACACACATCAAACGTACCGAAAAAGAAATGAAAAAAAAAACGTGAAAAACGTTGATTCTGTGGCCCGCAAAGTGCGAACATCCAAGAATAGCGTGACGACGGAGTTAGAGGTATGTAACAGCGCACAGATTCGCCAAAATTTTGTAGGTGGCCAAATAGCGACCCACGATTGGGACGGTGCTAAAGTGATAAAACAAGTGAGACGAATAAAAGACGAACGTAAAGAATTGGTGGAAAATTGTTGAAGAATATGAGGCATTGGAAAAAATCGCGCTCTCGGTCCTTTGGTGGTGAATTGGCCGTGTGTGTGCGTGTGTCAGCGTGTGTGTGTGTGTGTGTTGGGGGAATGCCATTTTAGTTGTCGCCCCTCCGAGAGCCGCTGTAACGGCGGCCATGTGACAACATCGCCACAATGTCCATCGTCACCCACCAGCCTCTGCCCTTCACTAATTCTAACCGCCGGGCTGGTTGCATCCTCCAAAAACATGTGCCGATCGACATTTGCGATTCCCTTCTCCCTCCCCCCCCCCCTCCCCTCCTCCTTCTACTCTTCCTCCTGCACTGGCGAATCGCCATTTTAAAATTTTCTTTTGCGAACGCATTCGAACTCGCCACACACGCACACGCGTGCGCTCAGCCGATACACCGAGAGTGAGAGAAAAAAAAACGTGTGTGCAAAATTACACATACACATGGGCAAAGTTGTGCGCGCTTCCGCGCTTGTATTGGTAGCCGCTGGCTAACGGCAGTCGGTATGCGGCCTTCGAAATTCAATTTCCCATCTCCATCAGAGCGCTCGCACACGTTTTTTCTGCTTCCTCCTCTGTACAGTGTACAGATTAACTAAGGATATCTAGCCACCGGCCCAAAATCGACGGATTTTTGTTCCCACCACCCGCAGTTCTCATCGCTTGTCCCACCGCAGACAGTTAGTTTCCTAGCCAAAATCAGTTCAGTGATAAAACACCAAAAATAAATATATATATTCGGTTTTAACCTCAAAATTTTGTTGGTGCAGAAAAAAGAAGAAAATTTCTCATCCGTAAAGGATCAAAAAAGTGTCCTGTTAATAATTGTCGTTTGTTTTTCTTTTTTCTTTCTATCTTATCTCATCACGTCGTCTTCATCTTGTTGCTGATCATCAATACCGCTAAAAAAAATAAAAACAACAAAAAACATCAGAGTGAACAAAAACACACAAAAATAAACGCGCATCCCCCCAGAGACGGTCAGAAAATGGAGAACTCGTACGGTATCGGGGTGACCAATCGCTATGCGATGCTGTTCAACATGGACGACGAGCCGGCCAGTGGGGCAGCACCGCCAGCTGGCGGTGTCGCCGCCGTTGGCGCCACGGCCGCCAAGAAGCAGGCGAAGCCTGCCAAGAAGCCAGCCGCCACCAGTGCGGCGGCGGGCACATTGAAACCGGCAAACACCAATCAATCGGCGCATCCACCAGCTACCAACAACAAAGGCACAAACCAGGAAAAGGAAAACAAAGTCTCGCAGACAGCTAACAACAAAAGTGACGCCACAGGCAAAGTGAGCGCGGCCAAGAATCGCAGCGGCGGCCCCGCCGCCGCCAAGGACTCGCAGACCCAACGCAACACCATGGACCGCCCCAATCGCGACGGTGAGTACCAACCACACACATTTCCATTATCTGGCTTTTCGGGAATCGGCCCGCCTTCTACTTAACCTAAATATTTATTTAATAATACATGCACACAGCCGTTCTTTTCTTTACCCACACGCAGCGCATAGCGCACACATGTGAGTGTAGAATGTTCGAGGCGGTGATGTGTGTAAGTGCGCGCACATGTTTTTGCGAATGAACATAACCTCAAAGAGTTTTCTGGTGCTTTTCTTCTTCTTTTTTCTTCTACTGGATTGAATATTTTGCGAGTTTTCTTTTGTGTGGTGGTGATGATTTGTTTGGTCTATTACCAGTTTGGTGGCTGGGTTGAACCCTGCCACCGCCATGTCATTAGTGATAAGAAGGAGCAATTTACAATTTGCTTCCCAACCTAACCACAAAATACCAGAATCTGATCGCCTTTTTGGGGGGGCATTTTGGTCAGGTTTGTGATGCAATTTGACAATTCCTAGGATTTGTGGGACATTTGGATGCTTAGTTCTTCCACAACGGTACAAATTGCTCCCAATTGACATGCATTTGTCAGAAAAGAAGGCCAAGAACACGCAACAGTTTCCAAGCAATTAATTCATTTCATTGTTTGTACACAAATCCCAAAGACTCTGGTGTTGACAAACAAGTTGAGAGGGTACTAAAGATAATGAGCCAATTAATTGTGCATCGAGTGAGCTGTTTTGTTGTTGTTTTGTAAGAAATCGCTTTACTAATCGTTGTCTTCCTGGTTTATCGGTGACCCTTCCCATCCACAATGAATCGACACACAGATAAGGGACCACGTGACTCAACTGGCAGACCGAACAAACCCAACAACTCACAGGCGAACGGCGAAACACGTGAACAACGAAACAACCGACGAAATCGTGACAATGTACAACAGAATGGCGTCGCCGGCAATGACTTTAACAATCGCGATGACAAACAGGTGCGACGTGGCGGCGCTGGTGGCGGCGGCGGTGGAGGTGGTGCCGGCGGCGGCCCACCACGACGCACATACGAGGGACGCGGCAAACGTGAATTCGATCGTCAATCGGGCTCGGACAAGACAGGCGTCAAGCCGATGGTGAAGCGCGACGGTGCCGGCGCCCACAATTGGGGCTCACACAAACAGGACATCGACGATGCCAACGCTAAGCCACAGTCACAGGAGTTCGAGGCGGACAAGAGCGGCAGTGGCGGCAGCGGCGACAAGGACGGCGACAACACGGCCAGCGACACAAAATTGGACACCGATCAACCGATGGCTAGCGAGGAGGAAACCAAAGAGCTCACTCTGGACGAGTGGAAGGCGCAACGAGCTATTCGGGCCAAGCCACAATACAATTTGCGAAAAGCTGGCGAGGGCGAGGACACTTCTCAATGGAAAAAAATGGTCGCACTAAACAACAAAAAGAAGGTAAAGAATGTGGAAGACGCGTCGTAGAACGTCCAAGACGTTCCGGCGTGCATCTGTTTGTTGCAGTTTGTTTGAATTTTGTTTCGTTTTCTTTTCTTTAATAATCAGGACGAGGAAAGCGAGGAGGAACTTGAATATGATCCACTGATGTATCCCCAGCGAGTTGGACGCCAAAAGCACGTATTAGACATTGAGTTCCATTTCAATGATGGCCGGCGAGGAGGCATGATGGGTCGTGGTCGTGGCCGTCCCCGTGGCGCTGGACAGCCCGGTGGTCATGAAGGCGGCAGTCAGCGCGGCGGCGGTGGTGGTGGTGGTGGTGGCGGCGGCGGCGCCGGTGGTGGCGGTGGTGGACGTGGCGGCGGCGAGGCTGGCGGGCAGCGCGGCGTCGGCAGGAACCGCAACGTCAATCCACGTGTAAGTATCTTGTTGTTGTTGGTCCAAATTATTGGCAAATTGTTGACGGTCGATTTGTTTCTCGCCCATTCCTTAGGAGGATAAGCAGCATCGCGCCGGTGGCCAAGACGCACCCAAGGTCGACGATGAGAATGCGTTCCCATCATTGGGCTAACTGTTTTCTTTTTTTTCGAGCCGTGTCTGAATATAATCTAAAATCAATAATAATAAAAAGTAAAAACAAAACATACAAAAATATAAACTAAAGTCAAGCAAAAAACATTTAAATGTTCAACATTTGTATCATTAAGAGCCCGAATTTTTAACTTTTTTAACGACTTTCCATTGCCATGCTGAGACGTGTTTCATGTTTTTTTTAAAGATTTTCAACTTTTTTTTTTATAATTTGAAGTCAAGTGAAAACACGGAAACTCAGTATAAACATAAATTGGGAAAGTCGCTGGGCGAGTTTGTTACCAATCACCTTGACGCCTGCTGTCAAGGCGATCGGATTTTGGCGTCAGACTTGCTCCCCACCTCGTTAACGTTCGTCTTATCATTTTTTTTTTACATTTTTTATTTTAACTAAATTTTTAGTTTTGCCTTTTTTGAACGTTTTTGTAGTTTTGTTTTGAAAAAAAATGAAGAAATAAATTTGCATTCACTCGCAAAATGCTAACCACTCAAGTCAAGTTTTGAAAAGGAAACATGAAAGAAAAAAAAGCAGATCAGTTAAATTTATACCGTTAATCACCATGAATTTTGTGTTTTTTATTATTTTTATTTTTATTCACCAACCGAACGCCAACAGTTGCTCTAATTTTCACTTAAGTGCGCTGGATTCATAATCTTTGAAAAATATATGTGTTAAAATCTGTCAGAAAAGTATGCGTTTGAATTATGTTTACTAATTTTCGTATAGGTTTTGTTTTGTTTTTTTGTCACTTGTGGTGAGAAAAATGAGAATTAATGAAGAGAGAGAGAGAGAGGAAAGAAAAACACGCCTAAATTAAAATGTTAAACGAAAATGTATTTAAAATCTGTTAATCAAACAAATAAAAACACAAAAATTTAACAACTAATTTATGTCAAAAACTGGTTGACAGTGTGACAGTTGCTCTCGACAGCTATTTGTACACCGCAAACAAACGTTACGTTGTTTTCTCTATATTAGCTCAAATTCGCATGTGTTTTTATGTTTACGTGCTAAAACACAGTTGAAACCGGCTGCAAATGTATCCTGGAAAGGTCTTTCCTAACCAAAACCGCTGCGGGCTTCCAGTAACTCTTAAGCGCCATTCAAGGATGGTTTTCGTTTTTTACCGATTATGTGACCCACAACATGGGTGAATGAATCCAAATCACAATCTAAATAGCTTGTTAAACTAGTTTATCTATATAACATATGTCAGTCGAAAGATTTTACTTTCTTGAATAAATTATGTATTGATCCTTCAGAATAACTAACCCAAAAAAAAAGACGTCATCTTTTCATTTATTAGATGTTTTGCGAACAAAAAATAACAGCTTAATTTTAAATTAACTATTGTTGAAGTGGTAACTGTTTCGTTTAAAAAAGATGTTTTTTTTTTGTTGTTGGCATAAACGCTGACATTTAGAAGAATGGTGGAAATGACGTTTATGTTTTATCATTCCACCAACAAATTACATTTATTTAAATTTACTTAAACATGACTTGGCTGCCTTCACACCTTCACACACGGACGACAAACAAAAACAACAGTTTCAAAACAAACAGTTCTAAAATCTGCAATAACATTTAATTTAGCCGAGCTTGTCTTACTTAGCAAAAATCACTGTTCAGACTTAAATATGAAAAAAATAAACATTTTCTTTAAAGATAACTGTAAACAGCGTTTTGCCTTTTTATTACTCAAGATGTTTTTCTGTTTGCCAAACATTCTGATCTCATCGTTTTGTGTAATCTTAAGAAAAAATCTTGCAAGGCTCTAGCAAACTTTGTGTAATTGCTGGATGATTCAAAATTTATAAATATTCATCATAATTATTAAATAAATATTGAAAGAATTCATTACAAAAAAAAAAACTAATTACTTTGCAAGAAGAAGTTCAGGAGAAATTTGTTTTTGATTTAACGGACGAAAGGAAATTGTTTGACGGTCCCAGACGCGTGTCAATCGTCTTCCATGGATGTTCTGAAATTTTTACCTGCAAAGTAAACTCCACCAGACGAAGAGAAATGGCGATCAGCCACAAACAACTTCAGCGCTTCCAAAAATTCGGCTTCATTTTAAATCCTGAAATAACAAACTTTCCAAATGTTCACGCCATGCCCCAGAATACCGTCGAACCGGCAAAAGTCGCTCAAGTGCATAGGATTTTACAAGTCGCCCATGGACACCTTCCCACTTAGAAACGCCATCAGAATGTCCTACAAATATCACTACTTCCCACGATGTAACGTTGTGATTCGGGAATTGAAGCTGTCGCTGCTGATTCCAGAAAATTATGAGTGCTACTACCGAAGATGTGTTCTGTGACCGTCGTCACTGACGAGATGAAAGCCAAAAATGAATCCGCACTACCAATTGGCTGA
This sequence comes from Sylvicola fuscatus, assembly GCA_026546915.1. Classification (NCBI taxonomy): domain Eukaryota; kingdom Metazoa; phylum Arthropoda; class Insecta; order Diptera; family Anisopodidae; genus Sylvicola; species Sylvicola fuscatus. The sequence goes on from JANSTS010000006.1 coordinate 481,456, forward strand.
CCAGCACTGTTGCAAGTCTAAGTCAGCGAAAGGATTGCCGATTGGACCAATCTGATCAGATCAGACGTCAGCTGATAAGATAGCCCGTCATATTGAAAACAGCCTGAGCACATACCACGGGCTCATTACGACATAGCCTTCAGATAGATCTCCTAAACGGCGTCGATCTGACCAATTAGTTGCTAATTTCTACCAACACATTAACTCCCCAATGTACAGTACTCCTTGAACAGTTGCAAAGGAAGGTCATAACCTTGGGCATGGAATACAGTTTGTCTCCTTGTTATCTATCAATTTGTTCAGCCACGCCATTTTGCACCAGAACAAGTACGAACTGCTCCAGCGTTCTTATAAGTAGTATAGGAAAAAAACATATGAACAGTTCTTTTAGAACCGTTTCACTCCTAAAGCAGTCAAAAAAGAACAAAGCAAAAACACCCTGTACCAGAAGATAAAACACAAAAAAAACTCATTTTTAAGTTAATTTCATAAATAAATAGTTTCATACATTAAAAACGTGATTTTCCTGTAAAAAACGTGTAAACGCACGCTTACTGCGAATTTTGGGCATAAATAATAATATAATTTAATTAAGAAATATATATATTCAATGTTTATACGCAAAAGCGAGAGCGCGTCACTGTTCTCATTCTCACACATCGCTGTGCTCTCTCAAGTCGCAACTACTTGCATCGCAATATTGTGAGATAAATTCGAAAAGATAAACTCCTCATATCAGTTCCAACAAAAAAAAATTGCCAACACAAAAGCTGTCCCAATGTACATAAAGTTTTCGTGGCACAAACAAAAACATAGCACCACCTAAATCCTCCCGGAATTGGCAATCATTGAGTGGGCGAACTCATCTCAGTCATGTTACGGACGGAGAATCGCGACGAGTATCCAACATGGGTAATATGCTAATCCTTTGTCCACACCGCCAGCCATTTCAAACTGCCCCCCTCTCATTCCACAGGTCGGTTTGATATTCATATTCAACCTAATCGTTGGTACTGGGGCGTTGACACTGCCAGCCATGCTGGCCAAAGCTGGATGGCTGCTCAGCTCCATTCTCATCATTGTGCTGGCGCTGATCAGCTACATAACAGTGACGTTTGTCATCGAGACAATGGCGTGCGCTAATGCAGTCCTCCACTGGCGACGGCTGCAGTTCCTGAAGCGTGACGGGGTGAGTGCGACTGTCAGCTGGACAATGTGTCACTTCTTTAATATTGGTCTTGTCAAATATTTAGAATGCACTGGATGAGGAGAGTGACGAAGAGACGGCACCTGTGGAGCATGTGGCGCCTGCCACCGACTACAGTGACACCACGTTCGAGCAGACGCCGCTGTTCTCGCAGAACTCCAGATACTACGTGTTGACCAACAAGATTGAGCTGGGCGATATGGCCGGCCTGTTTTTCAATGACGCTGGCCGCATCCTGTTCTACCTGTGCATCGCCATCTACCTGTATGGTGACTTGAGCATCTATTCGGCTGTTGTGGCCAAGACAATGCGCGACATTTTGTGGTATAGATGATCTTCCTCCCAACAGTTTTGAGTGGCAGTTGACAGTTGTTTTGTTGTTGACAGCACCAACAATCAGACAAGTGGAAGCAACAGCACCGACGACCAGCTGGATGGTGAGCCTTGCTGGGATGATCACACGCTGACTCGATTGGACTGCTATCGATTCTCGTTGATCGGATTCATTTGCCTGTTGGGGCCATTTACATTTTTCAACATCCAGAAGACCAAATACATCCAATTGCTCAGTGGCCTGTTCCGGTGGCTCGGTAAGTATTTGTTGAATCATTGTTGAACCATTAACCTTGCATGTAATACGTCTCCAGCGTTCACTGTCATGATCAGCATTGCCATCCATCGCATCTACGCGAATGGGCCGCAAGGACATCCGCCGGCGGTCAACATCATGGGCGTACCAGCAATGTTCGGCGCCTGTGTGTACTCGTTCATGTGCCACCACTCACTGCCCAGTCTCATTGTGCCAATCTCCAACAAGAGAAGCCTGAAATCCTATCTGCCGTGCGACTTTGTCCTGATCTGTTGTTTCTATTTATTCCTGGCGCTGAGCGGCGCCTTTGCGTTCGCCCAGCTCAACGACATCTACACATTGAACTTTGTGCCAAGCATCGACCAGTCGTCGATGTTCCTAAAGACAGTCGAGTACTTCCTGGCACTTTTTCCCGTGTTCACGCTGTCCGCCAGCTTCCCCATCATAGCCATCACGCTGCGCAACAATCTGCAGACACTGTTCCTGGACACGTCGCGTCTGGACACGTATCACTTTGTGCTGCGCGACATGCTGTTTCCGCTGATGGCGATCCTGCCGCCGGCACTCGTAACCTACTACACGGACAGCGTCACCGGCTTGGTGGGCTTCACTGGCACCTATGCCGGCACCGGCATCCAGTACTTGATACCCATCTTTCTGGTGTATTCGGCGCGCCAAACGTGCACCGATCTGCTCGGCCAGGGCATCATCAATGAGTATCGCAGTCCGTTCAAGGGGCCGCTCTGGCTGATATTCGTCGGTCTGTGGGCTGTCACCTGTGTCGTCTTGGTGACGCTGAATTTCCTCTTGAACAGCCAGTAGCTTGTTGTCAGATAAACTTTTGGATATGAGCGACTGGACCATTCGTTGGGGGTTATGTCATCCAGAGATTTTTTTTTTGTTTTCTTTTTTTATTTTATTACTGAGACTGAGAATTTATAGATTTAAATCAGATGAACGGAATTCCATGTGATTTTATATTTGGCCAGGCTGTTAAATGGAAGCGACTACTCACTGTTGAAGATGAAAATGTTTAATTTTGTATGAACTGAGTATTTTATTAAAAATTATATCAATCAAAAGCGATGTTTTG
>JANSTS010000006.1:501556-523730 GCA_026546915.1 Sylvicola fuscatus
TTTGTCGTCACGCATTTATTTTGGCACTATCGTTTGTCGACGATGTCACTCTGTGTCGGACTGGGTGTGAGAACTGAGAAATTGTGACTGTAAGAGGGTTTGTTGTACATACGCACAAATTCTTTTGAATGGGGCCCGTATGTGCGTGTGAACACGTTTTTTTTTTGTTGTATTTACTCTTGCTATATATGACAACGCAGTTGCGTATTGTATGTGGACTTAATTTTTTGCACTGCCAACAACAAAAACACGAAAATGAAATAGAAATTGAGAAATGCCTACTGACCATAACCTGGGGCAATCTTATTATACATTGACGGTATAGTCTTTATTTGGTTGGAAATTTAATGTATTGGTTAAAAAGGGACACGAAATACAAACAGAAAGCTTTTACAACAGCGGATTATGAAATTTCAAGTTTAAATTGATTTTTTATTTGGACAAGTGGCAATATAAATTTCATAGTTTATAAAATTTAAACAAAAGTGTTCACAATTCCTTCTTCTTTTTTTTTGATACACAGAAATGGCTGAAGGCAATGGAGAATTGGTTGAGGAGGTTGGTGGCATGAAAAACGAAGATCGAGGCGACGGTGAACACACTGAAGACTATCCCAAACTCTTGGAATACGGACTGGATAAACGAGTGTCCGAGAAACTTGATGACATATACAAAACTGGCAAGCTTGCTCATGCCGAACTGGATGAGCGTGCGCTAGATGCACTTAAAGAATTTCACGTCGATGGTGCCTTAAGTGTATTAGGACAATTCCTCGAGTCGAATTTGGAGCATGTGTCTAATAAATCTGCATATTTGTGCGGCGTTATGAAAACCTACAGGTATAAACTTTACGATATGCTAAAAAAAGCTCATTCTAAATATGTTAAACTTTCTGAAGACAAAAAAGCAGAGCCAGCCAACAGGGCGTACCCACTCCAGCAATCACAACTCCAGCCAAAGGTCCAGACGAAGAGAAAATTAAAAAGATTCTGGATCGAACAGGGTACACACTCGATGTAACAACTGGTAATGAGAAGTTATTTGAACAAAAAAAAAAGTGTGAGATAATGAAATTGATTTGAATCACAATAGGTCAACGTAAATATGGAGGCCCACCACCCAATTGGGATGGTCCGACGCCCGGCAATGGTTGTGAAGTTTTTTGCGGAAAAATTCCAAAAGACATGTTCGAAGATGAACTTATACCGTTGTTTGAGAAGTGTGGCTCAATTTGGGACCTGCGACTGATGATGGATCCGATGACCGGCACAAATCGTGGATACGCATTTGTCACATTCACGTCACGCGATTCCGCCCACAATGCAGTACGAGAGGTAAATTGATGCGCTTTCTCATTTCGCCACACTTCTCCTTTTATTTTTGCAAATAAATTAATGTTTTACAGGAAAGTTTATATTAGCTTTTAATGTATATATATACTTATTTTAAAACATATACCATTATGTTCTATACTTTTCAATTGGATCCCTTTTGTATTTAACTGTTTTAAACGCATTTTAAAGTATCATCCATATTACATTAAACATAATTATGCATATACTGACTACATCAGCGAAGCTCAATTAGTTACTAACATGACGCAAAGACATTGAATTATGTTTAGTAATTAATTAGTCTGGCTGATAATTATTTTCTTTTTGTGACCTGTAAATCTTGAGTCAAGTCGTAAAACATTGTGCATGCAAACCTATCCAACCATAGTTTTCTTTTGTTGCTGCATTGATTGATCCCTTTTATTTGTATTTAGTGTACAACATTAATGTATTTCTAGCAAACAAAAGGAAATTAATATAAATTTTTTCATTTTTCAGAGCAATGTATGAAATACTTTTTTTCAATTTCAAAAATACGAAAATTACATTAGTTATTATTCTCCTTCTACTTCTTCTTCTTCTTCTACTACTTCTTCTTCTTCACTCCATCTATCAATGTTTCTTTATGAAGCTTCTATTTAATTTGACAATCTGACCTCTTCATTTACTATGTATACTTCTTATATAATAGCCATATATGTATAGATTTGTGTTGCTACCAACCTTTTATACTTGATTTGATTATTGTTTCATTAATTAGTATTCATCATTTCGTTGTATAGTCTCATTTTTTTTTGTTTTATTTAAATCAAAGCACTGATTTTATGTTTTTTTTTTTACAAAATACACATTCACACAACACTTTTCACACACACACACTTAACATTCTACATGACAATATTTATTTTAATTATGATTTCTCATGCAATACATTATATCCTGTTCGATCCATTTTTTTGTTGTGGATGAAACCACTTGATCCATTTTTACCTCAAACAAGTTTTGGCGCTTTTCAGAGACTGTCGCTTTTTAGTACGCGTGCTGATTAATTTTTGTTTAATACTTATCTTAAAATTGTATGAAAAGCGACAGCTCTGAATGGGCGATAATGCGATCACCATTCATTTTGGTATCACCAGTTCTTTATCACATCATGTCATCCACATCACTAATGTTTTGTTTATATATACTCGAAAACATTAACTAACATCAAATTTTCTTATTTTCAAAATTCAATGATCAAAATTTAATGAATAAAGAATTGTTTTTCAGGAATTGGCAATTGCAATTAAAATTTATTTTTCAATTAAACTTAAGTGATGTGATGATGGTGTGTTTAGCATGGAGATCCTCCTTGAACATAAAATGTATGTGTACATCAAACCCCTTCGCTATGAGAAAACGATGAGACGAAGGATGTTGTTGAAACGAAGTGAAACACAAACTGTTTTAATAACTAAGCTGATAAATGTTGATAATTTCGGTAAACAAATACACAATTGTGATTTGAAAGTGATCTTCTTCTGGTGAACATCGTCTGCATTTCAAATGAGACAATTATTCGAGTGAACGTACTTTTAAAACAAAAACACGTCAATTGGCTTACTTACTCCACACTATTGGCACCATTGTCGAGATTAATACAAAATTTTATTACAGGTCTCTCCTCTTTGCACTCTTCTTAATATTATGTATCATTAATGATTCAATATATATAAGTTTTTATATGTATATGATGAATTGGAGATGAAGCAATCGTCTAGTCTTTTAGAATATATTGGCATTTTTTGGCATACCATTCATATAATATTTATTTTCTTGTTAAAAAGAAATTTTATTATATGCATAGATATTTGCTTTCGCTTTTTTAGATTTAAATAGTTTAATTTTTTTTTAATTACAAAATTTTTAAAATCGAAATTTTTGTTCTGCAAACAAAGAGCAAACGCAGTGGTTTTGGGAATATTAATTACCTCTATAATATTAAGTGCACGTAGACTAAATATTTTGGCTATTTCTTTCAACAAAAAACAAACATTTTCGGCTATTTAGCTACTAAATCATTGACTGATTTACATCGAAATTGATTGTTTTCTATCGATATTATATTTAGGATCAATCGTGGAACGTGATATATTTAGGAAAATCAATGTCCGGTTTTATTTTCATAACTTATGGCGAGCATGTTTCCTAATTATTATTATTTTTTATTTTATGATCAAAATCTATATCGTTTGAAATTTAAAATAAAATTAAATGTGACATTATATTCACATAATATTTATTCAAACGAATAGATTTCCCCCTTTTCAATTTGTTTATCATTTGTCAAGAATAATATTTATAGTTATGATGAAAAATTCAGTTTCAAAACATATTCATTGAAATTATTATCGAAAATTATCAATCAAAAATAGGATTCAGTGTAGTGCTTCCAAGTTGATGCATATTATTGATTATTGGCTTTTAAATTACAACCGCAATTTTTAAATCATAGAATTTTTCATTATATTTATATTATACCATTTATTTTTTTTATTCCTAAATTATATGTTCTACCATTATGAAATTTATAATTTTTCTTTGATTTTATGTTCCATAATTTTTGAGTTTTGTTTTGTTTTTGTTTCTTTTTCGCACCCGCAGCTCGATAACTACGAAATAAAACCAGGCAAATGTTTGAAAATTAACATAAGTGTACCGAATCTGCGCCTCTTTGTAGGCAACATACCAAAATCGAAAGGCAAAGAGGAGATACTAGACGAATTCGGTAAATTGACAGGTAAATTCAAAAAAAAAAAACAACAATCAAAATTCTCACCAAAAACTAGTGTTACTTGTTTTTATGGTTTCTCGCTGCGACAAAATAGAGTTAAGAATAATACGGCTAAATAGAGAGTTTAAGAAAGCGCTTCTTATGATGTTGTTTAGCACCCTTAAACAACATGAGGCGAATAGTGGTTGCTAAACTAACATAATTACTAACTTACTTGCGCAAGATCTTTTGATTATATTTCAGTCTTGGCTTTTGAGTTATAAGTTTATATTGAAACTAAAGCGGTGTTAATATGCTAACAAAATATTGCCTTACTGGAAGTAATATTTATTGCGATTATTTGTTTCCTAAAGAGAATGAGTCGTAAGTTCGTTACACCTGATCTTTTTGCAATACTCTACCGTATGCGACGCGCGTATACAAAAACAAATATTAAAGAATACTCCGAATAAGTAAATAGCGACTGGTTAAACGTGCATTCATATATATATAAATATATATATTATGTTGCTTTCTAGTTAAAGTTCTCATCTTTCAGTTGAGGGTGCTTCCATTTTTTCATAAATTACAACAAAAATCAGCTTTTTTCGTTTCTCGTATCTCATCGTACACGAGAACCTTATAAGCTTTTGTTTTCTCTTCACTTCCTGAGTCAACTCTAAAACATCCCTCTCATTAAAAGATGAAGGAAATTGAATTTTTTTGTTGCCATCTTGTTTTTTTTTGTTTTTTTTACTTTAATTTGATTGCGTGTGCATTTTTTTTTTAATGTACATTGGTTCTTTCACGATCGATATTTGCTTCGCCCAGATGTGCTCGACATGCATTTTGGTTCATATTGACGAGAATCTCATAAATAATTCAATTTCGTTGCACCTTCTTAAATGAGTGAGCAAAGTAAGGAAGAGAAAACTTTATAATAATACACCGGTGTGTCCCCCATCTTTGTACGCTTCATCATCTGCCAACTGTCTTCGCTGTTGTTGACCACTTTTTTGTCGTTCAAGCAACTTCGCGAGAGTTTCACTTAACATTTTCAGTTTCGGATGTGAAGCGTACAACGAATATTTCTGCGGCAAATGTGCCAATGTACTTGCATCCCGAAAATAGCATACATTGAACAATGAACTTATCATGTACATAGAACATACATTAAAACATTGCTCCAACAGAACACACCTGCTCCCTTAAATTATTCCGCATCCCTTTCGCATGCCATGTTTTTTTTTTATTGTTTTGCGTGGTTTTCTTGTTTGTCAGTCCTTTGTTGAGTAATTTAATGTTTCCGAATATTATTTTTAAACGTGAGTTCTTAGTTATCAAGATTCTCGTTGTAAAGATTTTAAGTATAACAACTTTCTCATTTTTTTTTTTGCGAATAAATCCCCACAATCCAGAGAAAACAGCCGTTATTTTGTTGTCGGTGAAAAGGGTCGATAAACTCGATTTTATCACTGGTGGGAAGTTCTTTTTGGCTTGTGGGAATTGTTTGTTTATTTGAGAAAATGTTAAATGCTCCTTTTTTGTATATCCTCGTTTCTCTTCCCACATATTTTACTATAACCACATGTTATAGTTTAAAAGCATACATACACATATACTTTTTTTTACACACTAACCACACACACACATTTTTTTTTTCTATAATTTTTCACACTTGGCCTTTGTTGTCGTTTTCAATCTAAATAAATACACAAAGTATAACTCAAAGTAGCTAACTAAATGTTATTACATTCCTTTTTATGTTAAAAATTGAAATATAATAGAAAAAAATATTTATTTAAAATTAAACTAAATTCATACTTTTGTTTGAATAAAATTGTTTCCCAATCAAAATATATCTCCAGTCATTAACTCGACGAAAATTGAAAACAAACCCCGTAAAAATTAAATTAAACTTCAACGATGGTTGCTCTTTTCGTTGTTATGATATGAACATTTTAAATATGTAAGAATTTCCATTTAAAACAAATTTATTAAATTAGTTTTAAACTCTTCCTTTCCCTTTTATTTAAAAATAAATATGTATAAGATTTACGAGATTTAAAAGGTTAAATCTGAAGCAAACAAATTATTTCATCCCCCTTCATTACAACCCAATTTTTTTCTAATTTATTGAGAAAAATCAACAACAAAAATGTATACAAACGTTTTTCTAAAAGATTATACCCTTTTCGTACAAAACTATAACTTTTCCAGCTTAATGATTTTGAAATTCGGAAAGGCAAAAAGATTGGTGTTACGATATCATTTAACAATCACCGGCTATTTGTCGGCAATATACCTAAGAATAGAGATCGCGACGAATTATTAGAGGAATTTACAAAGCATGCACGTAAGTGTAACATTTAAAACAACCAAACAAAAAAAAAAACGTATTAGACAAACAAATCAAAATTATAATTTTTTCATGCGAACTCATAAATTTAGTTACAAATTTTCATTTTCAATTGGAACCTCATGGTGATTCTTTGATTTTTTTTATTATTACAAAATAAAAAGATGGAGAAATCACTTTAAACTAAAATATATTTTATTGTAATTCGGTTTTTTTATTACGATATTTCTATAAACCGTAGAGTATGGATTATATATTCTTTTAAATAATTGGCCAGCCGTTTTTGTTCGCTAGAGTGAGTTTATTTAGTTGGATTTGTGACATTAGACGATGGCCCAAATTGTGCCTTTACTTAAAGTACATGTCGCAAACCCAATTAAATTACATTTAATTAATATTTTATATGCAAAATTCTCAAAGGAAACAAACATTTTTTAAGTTTTAATTGGTATTTAAAAACGCTAGTGTTTTTTGTTTTATTTTTAAGCAAAATTAATCCAAAACAAAATTTTTTGTGTCCATACATTTTAGTAGGAAGAGTCTGTACAATTTTTAACTCAACAATTTCTTTCCAAATCAATTGCCAAATTCGCATTAATTAATTTTTGTTATTATATAATATAGTCAATCTAATCAACATATGTGTGTCTGAACAGCATTTTTTTTACACTTTTTTTCTTTTCGATATATTTTTAGTTCTGTTTAGTTTGATATTCTTAACTCCTTTATAATAGACATCGATTCTTGAATTGCGATAAACATGCGAATTCACTATACGTATTGAAATGCCGCCGAAACACACTCTACTGTTGGGTCCTTAGTAGCCCTCTATATCCCTTCTATTTGAATCCTCTTTGAAACACATAATGTATTTTTTATATTTATTTTTGATATACTGGTGCATTATTTACGCTCAAAATTTCCCTGTAATTTTGATGATGGGTGGTAATGACTGGAGAGTTAACTGCAATAATTGTAATTGACAATACATTCATATATATTACATCTTATGCAAACTTCTAAATGTATTATTATTTACTTAATATAATAACTGTATATTATCTTATTATGATTTGATTAAAACAGCTTTCTCTAATTTTAAATAAATATTTATATGTGTCCATTGGAAATCAAATTAAACTTAAGTAATCGTATGTTAATACAAATAATAATAATTGTTGAACAAATACTTAAAGGAAATGTGGTAAAAGAGGCGTTTTGGCATTGGATTTTGGGAAATTGTTACGTTTAATTGGCAGTCGTGGCAAAATTGTTGTCGTGAGAGTTGTTGAGTTATTGGCATTTTGGCATATACACACAACACACATTTATGTTGGGCTGTGGTTCACGACATCAATACAAAAAAAAAAAAAAAAACAAAAAGCAAAAATTATTCAAAATTGTTGTTCCTTAAAACAAAAAATAAAAAAAAAACACCGAAAACGTAGAGTTTATACAGATTTGTATTATTTTTGGTTTCGTTTTCTTACAAATTTTCTTATTTTTCTCTTCTCCTCGATTGGTCTCTATTCCAATTATTTTGTGATGCTTAATAATTGGCACTATTGATTGATTGATTGAAAACCACCCCTGTCGTCACAACGCCCGTGTACTTCTAATGAATGAATGAATGAACACACGCACACACTTACAGCCGGTTTAGTAGAAGTAATAATTTATAGTTCGCCTGACGATAAGAAAAAAAATCGCGGATTCTGTTTCCTCGAATACGAATCACACAAGGCAGCATCCTTAGCTAAAAGAAGACTGGGTACTGGACGTATTAAGGTGAGTTGTGATCATAGTCCTGGCCACTGTGCGTACGTGATTACTTATTTTCATATCGTTCTATGCTTTCTATTGGAGGTTTGGGGATGTGACATAATTGTCGACTGGGCTGACCCACAAGAAGAGCCTGACGAAAGTACAATGAGCAAGGTCAAAGTATTGTACGTCCGCAACCTGACGCAAGACATCAGCGAAGATAAATTGAAGGTATTTTATGGTTTTGTCTCATAATATTTTTCAAACTACATTAAATTTATTTTCCAACAAAAAAAAGGAACATTTCGAGCATTTCGGCAAAGTGGAACGCGTCAAAAAGATTAAAGACTACGCCTTCGTCCATTTTGAAGATCGCGATTGTGCAGTGCTTGCGATGCGTGATCTTAACGGCAAGGAAATCGGCCAAGCGAACATTGAAGTTTCCCTTGCGAAACCACCCTCAGACAAAAAGAAGAAGGAGGAAATGCTGCGTGCCCGAGAGCGTCGTATGATGCAAATGATGCAAGGACGACCTGGCATCGGGTAAGATTTTGATGTTTCCAACGTTTTTGTGGTTTTCGTAGCTTATTAACTTTTTGGTTATTTTTTTTAATGTAATTAGCGAGGAATTTGTGAACCGAATGTCACCATCTCATCCCGCAATTATGTCTGGTATTCCACCAATACGTGGCGTCGCTTCCGGTGGGCCACGTCTTCCCCTCCGTGGTGGACCAATGGGTCGAGGCGATTATGGTGAGTATCTTTTTGATTCATTTTTTATATTGTAAGAATTCGTTCCATACAAATTGTTGTTAGGAAAAGCAATACATTTACTGAAGTATGAGCAGTTTGGTTACATTTTTAACTGAATGGGTCAAAAGTAACATTTTTTTACAAATTGTTTGAAGAAAAATTATCAATAATTTTCTCATTAACGTTAGCTTACCTGCTGTTTTCTTAATATGAATATTGAATATCCAACCGTCGTAAAATGATCAGCTAACATTTAACAAGTTTTTTTTTTATTGATCAATGGAAATTTTTAAATCAATAGAATAATCAAATTTTTTCAGGATTCGCTCTAATTTTGTTTTTGATTTACAATATTTTAATTTTGTGTTCATCCGAATTAGTTAGATGTTTTGCCATTAAAAAGAAGGAGAGTTTTAGTGTTTTCGTTTCAATATACATAAAAAACTATTTTTTTAAATATATTTATTTTTCATCTTCACAATACACACTATCATACACTGAAACCCACAATTCCCAATGACCTGCTCTTGATATATCCCACCTTATATCCAATTTATTTATTATTTAACCCCTGATTGTTTGATTTTATTTTCTATTTTTATTTGTGCATGCTTGATTAATGTTTTTTTTTTGTTAATTCGGTGAATAAATTACTAATACCTCTTGTTATTGTATGGTACATAAAAACCTTCGTCCTTGAATATTTTTTTTGATTTCAATAACTTAATTTGTTTGTACATTGTTGTTATTACACAAGTAATTTTTTGTACCCAAAAAAATATAGAAATATTCTCTCTCTCGATTATTATATTATGAATGTGTTGGGACGAAGAAAATGCAATTCGCCCATTCACCCACCCTCTCTTCGACTCCTACATATATGTATATTGCTATTAAGAAAACAAAATTTTAATGCCTTTTAATGCGTTCAAGTCATTGAAAAAAATGAATAAGATTGAATAAAAAAAAAACAAACAAACAAACAAAAGGTTGTCACGAATTATATGAAAAAAAAACATTTAAACCAAAATTAGAGTAATTAAACTTTTGTAATTACTATTAATCAAATGTACCTAATTGGTTTTAGTGCATGTGTGCAAAGACATAAAGATATGAAGTGAATTTATAAGAGTTGGCATGGATAAATATCGTAAAGTGTAACGCTGTTTGTTTTGCAAAGAAAACGACAGCTAAAACGAAATGTACATTTACCATAAACTGTAAAATATACCGAAAGTTTAACGCAATAATTAAAAAAAATATAAAAATTTGTCTGAAAACTTTTGGTAAGTAGATAGGATACTACATTTATATAGCACATAATTATTAAGTAAATTACACTGCATCAGAATTTAGGGTAAACACAGTTTATTTCTTATGGTTCCCCCGATGACTTAAAAGTTATACTTTTTGTTTGAGAAGTAACTGTATTTGCAACATGACTATATTTGCATGCAGGCTGCAATTGTCATAAGGTGTAATGTTAGTTACAAAGTAAACAAAGTACCTACAAGAGTGAAATTATAATTTTTGACGGCAATAGAACAAAATAGCATGTTACAACCAACACACACACATACACAAACACTGAGCTTTTGTTGAATTTATTCTGAATTGAAGATTTTTTATTGTCCCTTCACCCCTTGCTTTCACACTATTAAGAATCGAGCTCTCTTGAAAACACTTGTTGGGGTTGTAAATGTTTGTTTTTTTCTGTATGCCATCTACTGTTTGCTAGGCACCCCGTACAAACGTATATCCGCAGATTTGTATAAACAGAAAATTAAATGATTGCATTTTTAATCGATTTACAACTGAAAATTGTACAACAGATCTAAATTACTATGCTTTTAAGTGTATATTTCTTGCAATTTATTTTTACGGTAGATTATGATTACGACTTTTATGGTTATACGGATTATCGTGGTGGGTACAGTGGTGAGAACTATTATGAAGATTTCTATCGCACGTTCGATGGAGATTACTACCTTGATTATCCGCCAAACAGTATAGGAGGCGGCGGCACATGTGCTGTGGTCGCATCAGCAACTGCAGCTGCTGCTGCTGCCAATTTGGGCGGTGGTAGTGGCGGTAGCACTAGTGGCGGCAGTAGTGGTCAACCACAATCACGGGCCGCACAAAGAAATCATTTGGTGGGTGTTGCTTATTGTTTTGGATTTTATTTACAGTTTTATGACATATATTCTTTTAAGTTTCGATATGTTCCTTTTGTTTTGAATTGTTTTTTTTTGGTCGGAAAATTAAAAAAACATATATTATTGTTTCCAATTTCAATTCAATTTGGGTATTAAAACAACAAATTTAGAATTTATTATTATGTAGAGAACTCAAAATGAAATTCCAACAACCCTTGCGCCTTAATTCAATCACTAAATATCATGAAATTAATAAAAAAATTACATGCATTTCTGAATCAGAAGAGATTAGGTAAAATGGTCAATGTTAATAGTAATTACGATAAGAAAGCTCTCAGTTCTCAATTTCGTCTGCACGCCTTTTAATGACATGTAGTTGTGAAAACTATGAAGGTAGATGTCTTATGAAAGTTAAACATTTTTATGGACTAAGCAGGTCTTTCATTTTTTTAACATGATTTTTAAATGACGCAGAAATTGATTTCGACATATTTACTTAATAAATATTATCATAGTTTAAATCGCCTTTCGTTAAAGAAAATTATTCTTATCAAAATATTTTAATTTTTATATTTCTGTTTACTTATTTATACCACGCTTTTGCTTTTTGGTTTATTATTAATAATTTCTTGCTTTTTATGATTTTAGATGCAAACTGCTTTTTATATGTGTTGAGTTTTTTATTTTTTTTATTTATTTACTATTTGATGCTGAAAGCTGCATTGAGCATACATATAATATGTAAAGGCGTTTTATCAATTATTTGATATTGTAGTAACTTTCCTTTTGAATAAACTTTCACTCAAATGAAATAGCTCGATAATATACAGTCAGGATTAAGTAGCTTCTCCCTAAAGATACACAACTTGTATTATGGGCTCGTTGTTTTATTTTTAAAAATTAACGGCACGCTTGGCGCATTTTTGTAGAATACAGGTAATGATAAAATAAATAATAATGCTTCGTCTTCCCCACTGTGATTGTCTAACTCACACAAGATCCCCCTCTTCTTTCTTCATAAATCACTTAAACGCAAATTCACATTTTATAACAATTACCAAAACCTTGCCTTCTTCTTAATTTCATTAACCTTTTTAAGGACACAATACCAGTTGATGATGATGGTAATGTGTCATTATATTAACACTGTTTTTTTCTACGCATTCGTATACATTATAATTACTCTAAATTCAAAATAACATTTTGTTGAATTAGCAAGACAATTATTGTAAAATAAAATTTTACTGAGATTAGTTCATATCTGATAAACGAAAGCAGGGCTATCTATGTATGTAGAAAATTGAATTGAAATTTTAATGTACCTTATTTTTATTATGGTTTAAGTTGAGGTCAATTCAATTTTATTTATTGGCAATTTTTAATATTGCAAAACATTATTGTGAATTCACGCAATCCAGCAACAAATTTTGTGGCTGTGTGTGGATTTACTGAATTATTATCGTCATATTTTTGTTACAAATATGTATGTAAATGTATGAGTTAATACTCGCATAATATGTGAGACTCATATATCTAGGTACCTATTTTTAATTTATATAGTTTATTTTTAAATATTTGTTTACAAAAACTGTTCTAACGCGTTGTATCTACGCCTTTTCCCTTTTTTTCCATTTCTTCTGTTTTTATTTATGAATCCTCGAATACTGAAAAACCGAATAATTGAATAACAATTGGAACGCACGACTCACATCATCGAACCATGAATCTTGAAATCATATGCGATTCTTCCTCTACCTCCGTATGTGTATAAAAATACCAACATGGCTCTCGGGCCTAACGCAAACTGATTTGTTCGACTTTTTTTTGTATAAAAAAAAAAAAAATGCCACTTAAAACAAATCAAATAAAATGAAAAACTAAACTAAACACGCAACCTCGATCTGGCTGATTTGGAAAAATGAAAATAAAAAAAAACACGAAAACTATTGGTATAACTGAAGGGGGTTGGCCATGGGCGATTAATCAAGGAACGTGGCCGAGTCGCTGGGCACCGTGGCAACATGCATCGTCCGGCGGCGGCGGTGGTGGGCCCGGCGCTGGCGGCGGCGGCGGCAGCGGCAGCTCTACAGGGGGCGGGGGCCACCACTATCGCGGCGGTTCAGGTTCCGGCAGCAACAGGGGGGTCACGTGGGGCGGGTCAAACTCATCGTCACAACAACAGCGCTCGTGGCACCCAGCGCGCCAAAACGCTACCAAATTTACCAGGTGAGAATATGCTCTGACAAAAAAAAAACAAAAAACAAAACCACAACCAAAACCAAAAACCAAACCAGTAAAAAATCAACCAAACCGATATCAAACAAATCAGTGTCTATATACACAATCTGATAGTATGTAAACAATATTCGTTAAAACTTGTAACAATTAATAATAATAATAATAATTAGTGAGAGCATAATATATTGTCTGTAAATTGTATTTTCAAATAATTGTATGTTCTGTATATTGTTAATAATTGCGATTAAATGTCAAACGTAAAGACAGAGAGAAGATGTATCAGCAGCTCATATGAGCGCATATTCTGTAAAATGCTACTTCTGAATATCTAAGCACAAATAAATGAATATATGTCACGAAAGAAGAGACTGAGAGAGATGAGGATGGATGGATATAGAGTGAGGGTGGGTGAATTTCATTTTGGGTTGCGGGTTCGAAAAATCGGGGTGGTATGCATATTTGTTAATCATGCAAATTTTATATACATTTTGTTTTAATTCTAATATATAATTACATATATTATAATTTATTTTTATTTTTAACTCAAAAAAGCCTGCCGGCCCCTTTATTTTTCTCCCCCTCAATCACCACCTCACACCACACACACACACACATACAATACACATTAAACACGCCAACCCTCCCTCAATAATCAATAACAGAAATGTTTATACCGTCAAAGTATAAGGCTACAATCCATTAACATATATCTGCAATATGTCGTTAAGTGTGTAGAGCAGTTTTGAACGCAGAACTATGCATCTAAATACATATTCCACATATATCTATCCATATTCTCATCTCTCTGTCATTATTATATTATTTTTTTACGATTAATATTTATTTATAAAAATCTCTTCCTTTTGATTATGTTTGGTTCAATTTTAGTCGGTTTTGTTTGATTTGAAATTATATTTATTATCCTCTCACAAACGTTTTTGGTTTACCTATTTTAATGCATTTTTTTATATCAACATTCTACCACAGCGCACTCCTTTCACAACATTAATTAATCATCATTATTTTACCATAATGCACATCATTTACATGCTCATTGCTCATGTTTGTTGTTGTTTCTGGGCTGAAGTCACAACAATGCAATTGTTACTTAAACCTAACCAGGTTTATTGATAGACTTGATCAAATTATTAATGTGGTCTTTAAATTATTTATTAATATAATCGGAATTTGTTTCATTATAAACAATTACTAGTTATGCGAATACCAATTGCACTCAATATCTGAGATATTTGCCCGCATTTTTAAGTTTTCTTTACTTACTAAGTTTTTATAAACTTATGTTTAAATTTTATTCATGCTAATTTTTAAATACGCAAATCCTTAACTGTTTTAAAAATCATTATGTTATGTAAGTGTAGCTAACAACATATTGTTTTTTTTTTTTTGAGAAAACCATGCAGCAAACAGCAATTAACTGCTTCTGCATTAAAGTTTGAAAATTCATAAAATAATAATAATTTTTATTTATTAAAATTCCCTCTTTTTATTTTGAGTCCTCGGCAATAAAACATAAAATCACAGAACCAAGAACAACAACTAACACACAAACATATCCAACATCCAGTATTTACAAAACAAACTAAACGACAATTCTCACATATCTTTCGTTTAAAACGTTTCTCAAATATAACTAATTGGTCATTTAATTAAAAATTCTTTTCCAGTGTGCGCTAATCAGCATTGTTAAAGAAATACGAACTGCAGCTTTTTTTTATTTATATTGCATTAGAATAATTTTTGTTAAAAACGACATTCATCTGTCAACATCTTTGGTTAATTGAACATTGCAAATTTTGAACACGTTTTTCAGTCCCAAAACATAAATAGGTAAAAATTGATGATCGTTTATTTTGTGTTTGTAATTCCTCAAAAATTGCATAATTTTGTGTTAACAACACCATTTGTCGAACAAGAGTAATCAATTTTCAATTATATTTTGCAGTAGTCGGTAAACGTAAATTTGATGGAGGTCACCAAAACCAGGGGGATCCAAAGCGACGCTATGGAAGCGGTGTAATAGGAAATGGTGGTGCTGGCGCAGGTGGTTTAGGTGGTAGTCTTAGCAATTGGGGTACGCAGCCGCTGCCTCAGCAACCTTTAGGCTCATCAAATGGCGAACCATGGTACACGGACACCTATTCTCCATGGAGTTAAAAACGTGAAATGTGTGAATTTTAATATTTTTCTCTCCCGATTTAATTTTTCGTTTGTTCTTAAACCCCAAATTTTTCAATTTTAAATATAAAAAGACGAATATATAAAGAATTTTTTTATCATATTATTTACGTCGAAAATATAAGATATTCAACAAACATTAAAAAAAAAAACCTAGCAATATTTCATTCGATGAATTTCATCTCTGTTTGTTCGTGTAACGCCTACTAGAAATTTCTTTAATGAGTCTTGTAAAAAAATAAAGACAAGCATACAAGCATCACTTTTTAGAAGCTCTAGTAATGTCGTTGCGTAAGATTCACTTGCACTTCATTTGGGACATGGTTGGATTGACTTTAATTTGGATTTTTGTTAAAAAAAAAAACAAGAAAGAATATAAAAACAAAAAAAAATTACATTGCATTACAGTGAATGAAAAATTTAATAAAATTATAAAAATACTGAAAAAAGGCTAGTGATTTTTACGATGCGACTATTTAAAATTATTTAAAATAAAAAAAAACTATCATGATTACAGTAAAACTAAATAACTTAAATTATACATTTAAAAGAAAACGACTGAATTTGGCATACAAAATTATTAATAATAATTTATCGACACACGCGGCGATTGAAAATCTATCATTTGTGTATAAAACTAAAAGCTTTCTCTCAGCACTCCAAAATCTTAGAAATTGGAAAGTGAAATGGAAAAATAAAACTATTTTAATTGTAGTGTAGCTTAATTTTGTTTTGTTTATTGTTTTTTTTTATAAAAATAACTATGTTTATGTTTAATTGTATTTTTTATCATGTACATTTTGTTTGGAATACATTCGGTGTATTCGCTTATTAATTGTTTTTCATTTTTGAGTCGCACAATTAAAAATGGGAGTACTGCGATTTCTTTATATTTATTTCGACAATTGATCATTTTGAATAATTCAATCGCCGCCTAATAAATATATAAAAAATAACAAAAAAAAAACTTTCATCACATTTTATTTCACGTTTTTACTCATTATAAGTTGAGAGACAAACATACATTTATAAATTATTATTCTATATTTATCCCGTTCGCAAGAATAACATGTGAATACGTTTACAACTTAAATTTAAAAAAAAAACATATAACGGATAGATTTGAATTTAAAAGGAATTAGGTGTCCTGTGAAAATTGATAATATTAAGACAATTACGTGTTAGCCATTGTAAATTTTTGTTTTTAATTTTCATTTCTAAATAACATAAAACATAAAAGTAAATATCTACATATAAACGTAAATAGATAAGGCAGATTACGCAAGCAAAATATATTTAATATAAATACGAAGATGAAGAGGATTATTTTACAACTATAAGCAACACAACAAAATTGCGTACCACCATTTTCTCATTAATTTTATTATTTTAAATTCTTATTTTTATAAATTAAATTAAAATAATTATTGTTGTAAAATTAAATTTGAATTATTTTTTAATTATTGTGGAAGAGAAAACAAATTATGGAAAATCAATGCATGGAAATTAATAGAGAAAGAAGAGTGAGTTGAAAGGATTAGGGTGTGATAAATGTCTTCACACCGACACAAGTAAAGAAAGTAATTATTACATCGACTGATATTTTTGTTCTTGTTTGTAATTGCATGTAATTAAATAATTTTAATTAAAAGAATATGAATCGAAATTTGTAATTCAATTTCGGACAAACAAGCAACAGTTTATGTATTAAACGCATAAACAATTATTGTGATTTTCTGTAAGTTTTAAAAATAAATTCCAAAACGCCTTCGGTGAACACAGAAGATGAAATCTCAATAGCAAAAATTAAAAAGAAACGAATGAAAAAAAAAAACTGCAGAACACCTGCACAACTTTGGATTTTTTAAACTAAACCTGCAGAAGAAAACATTTGCAGTAAAATTTTGTAAAAATTAATAAGAAAATTAAGCGAAAATTATTTAAAATTAAAAAAAAACACTGCATTGCAGTAAAAATATTCTTAACAACTGCAATAATTTTTTGATAATTAAAAGAGAAACAATTTGGCCGTGAAACTTGAAGAAAATGTATAGAAAAAAATATTTTAGAGATGAAATAATTCGACAACCACCAAATGTTGTCAACTTCGTAAATATTTTATTAATCGAGCATATAAAAACCGAAAACAATAAAAAGGCGGTGGCATTTCAGCAGTTCTGAGCAGTCGATATAATTCATATTGTATATTGATTATTTTAGTGAAAATATAAAGAATATTGCGTATAACTTTATTAAGTAATTTAAAATATATTGTGAAGAAATTAATATTGTCCGTTGTAATAACTTTCAAAAAAACGTCAACTGTGTAATTCTAGAAAACTATAATGAGAAAAGATTTTCTTCTGCTATGAAACATTTGTTATAAATTATAATTTTGTCATCGAAAATATCATTAATTTCATAGCAGTCAGTCTCTCGAGAAATCAAATCAAGAAATACTGTTTTTAATTGCAGTAATTTTTTTAACCTAAATTTTACATACAAAAAACAAAACTACACTATATTTGACGAAGCTAAAAGCCCCTTTAACAAACGCCATATTAATTAATTAATACAAATAATTAAATTAATAAAAAAAAAAGAAGTATATATTGAGAAATGCAATGATACAAGAAAATTGTCTGCATGATAATATGTAGAGCAGGGATAATTACAAATTGTCTACCAACGAGATAAAAAACGATTAAATAGCAATGCTCCTTAAAGAAAGTAAAAGGTTCTACTGTAAAATATTGCACCGCAAAAAGAGAACACACATAGCCTACACATCAGTTTTGTTGCATAAGAATTGAATGCACTTTTGCTACAGCGTAATTATAAAAGTTTTATTGAAAAGATACACATATTATTCGTCATAGTAATTTAAACATTAAAACATACACTTTACGGTTAAAGTCAGTTCAGTTTAAATCTTAAAACATTATTCAAATTTAACAAATGATTTTTTGTTCAATTATTACAATAATTTTATAACTAAATAGTTCTTTTGTCTTAATTCATAATTAATTCTACATTTCGCTGACCGTTGTATTTCATTTTCAGACTTAGTTTACCATGTAATTATCAAACTTTGTAAAATGAATTAAAATGCTAACTTCATTAATGAATATACGTTTAATAAACAGTCAAAAGTCATTTCAAAATAAATTCTGTCTGATATGTTATCCGTAAAAGATGATAAAATAAGTCTGATAATGTCGTACACATCATATTTTTAACAATTTATCTTTTTATTTTTTATTTTCATTAATTTGTTTTTATTTTGTTTTCTTTGTTTGTTTTTATGTACTTGCGCTTTTTACCCCATATTAGACGATTAATCACGAAATAGTTAATAAATATCCATAGTAAGATTTCGATAATGCTACATTTTTAAGTTATAAAAAAAAACAATCATTTAGCTATTGTGGTGTAAACATCTTTTGTTTCCTTAGAAAATATTGTCCAGCTTATTGTTGTATAGATTTTATTAGCATTGAAAATAAAAGGAATTAAAAACTACTACCAACTGTGCAACAATAGTTGTTGAAATGTGCATGCAGTTCTTATGCTTTATAAAAAAAAAAAATCTAAATATATTTAAAATAAAAAAACGAAAAAAAAAATCATTTATTGGATGCCGAACACCACCCCAATTAATTAATAGTTTTAAACATAAATACAATTACACACACACCCAAATTTTTTGATAACAAAAAAAATTCATGATTATTATAGCCACAAAAATTATAATTACTATTGTCATTTTCTTGTAATAAAATTATTATTGAATTAATTTTGAACTTTATGGTTTTATGTTTTTTCTACTTATTCGCTACTATAAATAATTTATTCGACATATTGACTAACCATTACTATGGCACTTAGGCCTTAGCTAATTATAAACTCAATTACCCAATTTTACGCATCAATCTCATGCACTCTCCGTCTTTTGAGTAAAATGTCGTATATATGAATAAAAGATCTTTGTGTTTCTGGCAAGGATTTATGTAGGAGACGCTTTCAAGAAATAAATTATATACCAAATTTGTGATTATAGCCTTTAATTGCTATGACTTGCTGTTCGCAATTACTTACGTTGTTTTGAAAAACAATGCATGCCGATAATGTT
This sequence comes from Sylvicola fuscatus, assembly GCA_026546915.1. NCBI lineage: Eukaryota > Metazoa > Arthropoda > Insecta > Diptera > Anisopodidae > Sylvicola > Sylvicola fuscatus. Next base: position 521,244 of record JANSTS010000006.1, read on the forward strand.
TGTATAATGAAAACTCATAATTTGTATTGTGAAAGGATCATGTTTAGCGAGGGAAGTCGCCGTTTTCCTATTACCCCTCTGTCCTGCCCTGTCGTTGGTCACCTACTTCTCTTGAAACATGAAATGAATGAACAAAAAAGTAAAACCGTTTCGCCCAAACAAAGAAATAAATATACGAAGCTGCCTTATCAAACGAGTAATGAGCAAGTGGAGAAAAGACTGATTGATCAAAAGAAAGAAAAAAAAAGAATAATAAAGATAATTTTATAGGGAAACTGCTATAAAGGTTTTTCGACGGATTATCGAAATAATATAAAAACATGAGCAGTTAAAACGAAGTATGTATGAGCCAGTTGTACATAACTATATGCGATGGCGCACGATAAAATGATATTCTCTCAACATGAAAACTGATTGCCGACATGATGATTTTCAATCATGTTTTATGTATACATAGGTATAAAAGCTAAACAAAAACGAAAAGGACTTAAAAATATCATCCCGTATATAGTTATCACAATCGAACTAACATTTATATAGTATATAATTTTGATTTGAAGTTTAAGAAAAGATCGTATCTTTAAGGAAATCCCGTTGTGTTCAGAAATGAATGATTTCATTCGTGTACACCATTTTACATATGTTTTTGTATACTTCATATTAACTCTGGCATGTTTGCTTGACTAATAATAAGTAAGTAGGACTCTTATTAAGATATCCATCACAGCATGATGGCTTTTGACAACAAATCTAGCTGATAGTTATACGACTAGTGTACTCGTATGGGGCTGTAAACAATCAAGTATAGTATAACACGATGTTAAGGTTTTTACTTTACATAAAGTCTCCTTTAAAATAATTATTACAAACTACATTTTGCTCATAAAAAATAAAAATTAATTGAATCAAAACTCAAATACAGGGTGTTGGTGCGATTCTCTTCTTTTTTTAAAATATTAATTTTAAACGTTTTTTTCAATATCTACTACAGACTTTTAACAAATTTTTCTTTTGTAAAACAGCCATTCATGTTATATTAAGTTTTTAAAATATAATTTGTTTAAAATCATTCTTTTCGAATTGATACGATTTCATTTATGTTATTTCAATCAATCATTATTGAAAACTTGTCAACTTTAGGATGTTCAATTTTTTACATTTACGACAAAAGTATGTTATCTTTAAAAATTCAGTAGGTTGTTAGAAATATAAAAGCAATTCAGTATCACAAAAACAAAATATCAAAAATGTTCAATTACTGAAATTAAGGAGATATTTTATTTCACCAATAACGTAAACAAATTCAATAAAATACGAATATATATAGTTAAAAAATAATTAAATTACATACAATGGCCATAACACATTAAATCGTCTTTTGTTACAATTGTCAATACATTGTAATTTTTAAAGATTTATTATTGAACGATTATAAAAAAAAACAATGAACAAACCAATTAAACTAACATAGTTTTCAATTTCTCGAGAAAATAGCTAACAATTTGTATCAGTTTTAAACGATTTAACGAGCTCACAGTTGTTACGATTATAAATTTATATTAATGAAATTATTATAACGATATAATTAATTTATAATTATAAAATATTATACATGTAAAGATAAGGAATTTTTATACAAATCAAAAATATATAAATACGTAAAACAAATGAACATAATTATTTGTAATAAAATATAAAAATACGCAAAAAGCTCATACGACCCGATTTATATAAAACAACAAGAATAAATCAATTAAATTGATTTCTGTTAACATTTATTTAATAAATCGAAATTTCAATTCATTAATAAAAACGATTTATATGTTATAGATAAAAACTGCAAAAATCTCAAAATTCTTAGAAAAGAAAAATTACATAAATTTAAAAATACTGCATAAATTGTAAATTATTAATGGACCGAATTCACGTTACAATTTAGAAGAGTTACACAGTAATTATATCGAATTAGAAAAGTTGTTTAAGCATGCGCAATTCATCTTATCTATATCTACAAACGTACTTTAATTGTTACAAGCCATTACCTTTGAAAATATTGTTTAAAAGAAAAAAATAGGCCGTAAATAGTGCGATGGCCTACATTTATTGTATGCAGTAAAAAAATGTTTATGCGTTTTTTAGTTTATAACCTACAAAAATTACAATCAATTAATCAAACATATACATAAATTATTATAAAAATATATATTTAGCAACAAAAACACCAATTACACAATAATTATTTAATTGTAGAAAGATTGTTTTCAGTAATTCTTTTGCGCATGCTTAAAGTTAAACAATTTAATCACAATTTTCAAATCAGAACATCAATAATTCAATAGTTTGTTTTCTATATTTATTGAAAGTGTAATAAAGTCTTATGTAATTCTTTTCACATTATATAATTTGTAAACCACATTTGTATGGGAAAATAAATGCAAGACATAAAACTTTAAAGAGATGATTCATTTTATATACAATTTTAATGTC
>JANSTS010000006.1:536322-547088 GCA_026546915.1 Sylvicola fuscatus
AAAGAAAGAGTCGATAGCACGAAATGACGCGAGACGGTGAAATTCCCGCCATCTTCAATCCACGTCGCGTACGCACACCGTCGGTGGTGGTCACTGGGGACTCCCCGAATGGACCACTCAGTACCGGCGGATGTGGCGGCAGTGCGTTTACCAACATTCTGCAGGCCCAACTCTCCCAATCAGACTCAATGGCCTCCAGCCAACATGATGGTCCTGACAGTGTACAAATAGCCATATGCCATACGAGCGCAGGCGGATTGAGAACTCCGACACAGACATCGATTGAGGCGCCGGCTCCGCCTCAGCCACAGATAAACACGAGTACGACGCAGACGCGGAAGAATGGCAAATGCAAAGACTCGTGCTGTTCTGAATTGGCTCAAAAGGTTCGTGGGATCGTTGCAAAGGGATTTAACTAATTTCACATATTTCCAGATGTACTTTGGAGTCTGTGTGACGATTTTAGTGACAGCCTCCTGGGTGGGTGCGACACATTGCCTTAAATTTTTGTATTTGCAACGTGGACAAGCGTACAGGGTCATTGCGACCAAATTCCAACCACTGACACAAGAGACGCCTGAAGTGTATCAGGCAACCACAGCGACAATGCCAAATCTTCACCAGCTGGACGGAAACTCATTGACAATGAATCCAGTGCTAACAACAACGAATACAACATTATTTTCGAGATTAATACCAACTCCCGAGACCGCGGACACAGCATTTTATGCGCCGTTTTTCGCATCTTGGTTCTGTACCAACTTTGCCATATTATTCTTTCCCATTTACCTGCTAGGCCGCATTGCAGTTCACAAGTGTGAAAATCCTTGTGAAATTTTGGGTGACGTCTTAAGAGGATTTCGGGACAGGGGATTCACGATAGGTTGGCGTTTCAGAATAAAATACTTAATTCAAAAACTTATTTGATGTTTCTTTGTAATGTCTAGGGCGTTTTCTTAATCGCTGCATGTTCTTCTGCGCTCTCTGGCTGTTCACCTGCTACTTGTACGCGATGTCACTGCGGTCTCTTCTCGTCACCGATGTTCTGGCGCTGTTCGCCACCAACGTCGCCAGTGTCTACCTGCTGTCTTGGGTGATTCTGCACGAGCAGTTCGTCGGCGTCAGAGTAAGTTCTTGTTCTGCATGAAATCTGTCGTCTTAATGTAAATGTGGTTATTAATGTGGGTTTAATGGTTTGCTTGCGCTTATCATGCCAATTCAAAAGATTGTTGCGGTCATTCTGTGTGACACCGGCATTGCTTTGCTTGCATACATGGACGGCATAACAGGCAGTCCGACGTTGAGCGGCGTCGTTTTAGCCGCCCTCGCCGCCGCCGGTTACGCCGTCTTCAAGGTGATGTTCCGCAAAGTGATGGGAGACCCACCGATAGGCCAGATAGCGTTCGCATTCACCACTATCGGATTCCTGAATGCGATTTTGGTGTGGCCAATAAATTTGGCGCTGTACTTCTCGGGCATAGAGCGAATGCCATGGGAGCGATTGCCCTGGACCATTCTCTTGATTGCCAGCATATTATTATTAGGTAAATTTATGCAAATGCGGCGAAATATTCCGTCTCATAACATATTTACAATTACGAATTTCCAGTTTTCCACATATTGACACAATTCAGCAACGCCGTTACATACAACATGTTTGTGACGCTGGGACTTATAACGGCTGTGCCCGTATCCGCAGGTAATTAAACGGTGTTTAACAATTGAAATGTCCTTTATTGACGGCGTATTTATTGATTGACAAGCGCTTGACGTTGTTCTGTATGGGGCGCATTTTGCTGGCATGAAACTGGCTGGCGTTATCCTTATAGCAGTCGGTTTCTTTCTGGTCATGTTCCCAGACAATTGGCCAGACTATATTACGCGGCTGCTGCGGTAAGTGATTCCTCAACATTGTTTGTTTGCCATATTTTGTAGGAGTATTTAATCGTTAATTTCTTTTTAGATTTTTCATATACATATTTGATTTTTGACATTCTGTATTAGAATTTTTTTTTTGTTAAGTAAAATGTTAATTTTATCAGTTGAAAATTTTGCACAATTTGCTTTTTATTTGAGAAATAGTCTTTGAATTTTACTAAAGCTTTTGTATTTTTTTAAAAGTTTAACTTGGGTGAAATTAATTTGTTTATTGTTTTAAGGAGACAGTGGCTTCGTTATTTTTATTGTTAATATAATTCTGTTCGTACCTGAATAGTAATTAATAATGTAAAACAAGGAAAACAACTGTCTCATTATGAAATACTACCCAATGTATTTAACTAATAGCACAAAATACGGTTTTTATGTTTTATCATTTCTGTTCGAAATTTTCCAGAAAAACTGGTCGTGCTATCTTCCGTTACCAGTGTTGTTGCGAAATTGCTGAAATTGATTACGATAATTCGGTAGGAAAATCAATTGAATTTGTTGTAAAAAAAAAAAAAAACATTGTAACTGTAAATCTTTTGTTGACCCCTCCACATATACTTTTCTCAGCCAACTTACATACATTAACCATATATGTTTAGAAAATGAGCCCTCGCGAATGGGGGATGAATAATCATTTTTAGTTGAGTTGGACTCGCTTCACTCAACAACTACTTACATATATACAAAATCTGTTCTTTTTCTCACTTTCTATAAAACTATGAAATCTTTTAAAATAATCTCTTCTTACTTCAAGTGTTTTTCTTTATTCGTTTTGTTTATACGTTAGTTGTTACTAATCAGTTTTTAGTTAGATGCTCGTTGATTTTTTGATGTCGTTGAAAAATCAAACAGTTCATCACATTATCCGTGAAAAGTTAGCTCTCATGATAAGTAGGACTTAGTATCTAGAAGAACGTTTTAAAATCAAGAGACAACATTACTTATTAACAATAAATATATTTCTAGTGATTTAGACCCGTAATATTAAGAAATGAGAAGTTTTCTGCATTTCTTGAACTACTTAATATTAACACTAGAAAAATCGCACTTATTACGAGTATGCACTATTAAATTGCTAATAAATATTTAGAAAAAATGAATCAAAAATTCAAAATGTAGGAATAAACTTTTTTAAATTCTTTATGACTATTAAAATTCCTCTAAATAGTTCACAACAACGATGGTAACACTTTAGACAGCGTTGTTTAAGAATCAATAAAAACAAGAGAATTCATCGTTTTTAAACTTAATATCAATGTACGTTGGATACGATTGTAAATATCTGATAAAAATATTGGTGTATTTTTTAATTAACTTGCACTTTTTGATTATTTAGACTTTAGTTGCACAATTATTATTCAATTTACTTTAACTCATCACTTTATCGGCATTTTAATGGTTATTTTTCTTCTAAAATATATATTTTCGAGACATCAAGTACTAAAACATGTACATAAACCATCTTTTCATTTTCATAATAACCAAATAGAAGTATTCATCATAAAATAATGATTTGAAAAGAATGGAATAAATAGCAAAGTAAATAACATAATTCACTGACAAAATTCATTATGAGTTTTCTAAAAATGGTTGACTTTCATTTATTTTTTCAAAATGTTTCTTACTCTTAAACTATACTATACAAATTGTTATTACCACATTGCTGGCGTGCACTAAGACGTAAAGAATTTTGTTTCCATTCATTTTATTTCCAGAAATATCATCTTGTTGGGTCACAACGCGAGGTAAGCTATCTTTAATAGACAAACCTAACATCTACCTAATAACTTTTATACATTCTATATGTAACCTATCATAAGAAGCTTTCCCCCGTTTCAAAAAAAAAAAAAATGTTTTCCTAAAAAAAAAAAATTCCAATTCTTATGTTTTCACCCCAAATTCTCTGTAGACTTAGAACTTACGCGTAAATTGTGTAAACGTAAAACTTAAATATATTACTAGCAACTATTATTTGGAAACACAAAAATTATGCATAAGATAAATAACAGTAAATATCTTTAAGACAAGTAATCGGGATACAGTATTTTTAGGTTTTAAATGGAATTTCAAACACACACAGTTACACATATTTAATTTTGTTTTTGTGTATTTGGTTAAACAAAATATTCAAAAAACACTTAACATTAAACAATTTGTTATGTTGCCTTTTCAGCAGTTATTTTTCGTTTCTAATAATATGTTGAATTGAATTTTATGTGTTTTTGGTATTTTAGAAAAATCTCTGTCTCTCTGTCACTCTCTCTGTTTATGCTCAATTTGTATTTCTTATTATGTAACTCATATGTTTAATTTCTTTATGTGTATAAACATAAAAATAATAATTGTGTCATTATGTCGGCCTGGTGCAGATGCTGTGGGCTGAGATCGAGAAAAATATACCGAAAATCTGAAGACGACTCGAAATGCGAAAGCAAATCCAACTCAATGGAGTTGAGCTTTTTGACCGGATTGATGCATATCGATAAAGTTAAGCTGCGTTCTGATTTTATTTCATTTCTTTTTTATATACCAATATAAGCATTATCTATAACCATTTAAATTGCTTTAATTATGTTTTTTTCGTTTTCTTTTTTACAATACCAAATGTTGTAAATCAATTTTTTTTTTGACTTTGCTTTTTTAAAACAAACGCTTGCCCTCATAATATAAATAATATTACTTTATCTAAGTACGATATAATTATATTGAACATTGATTTTTACACTTGAAGTTTATTTATGGTTATTCTTTGTTAACGGGGTAAGATAATTCCCCTAAGAATTTGAGAGTTTCTAAATAGCTTTTGACCTTTCGATTAATTATTATTAATTTACTTGGTTTTTTACTTTATTTCAAGTATTTAGGTCATTTGTATTGTTTTAAATATTACCAGTAAAATATAGAATTTGTTTTAAAAACTTAAATACATATATAGTGACGGGACTTTGCTGACCAGTCAACGCTACCAAAGCATAAATTTTACTTTTATTCAGAAGTTACATTCAATATATTCTATTATCTATTTAAAAAGCTTTTTTTAAATTAAATACAATAAATTAGGGCGATTGCAGTTCAATCATTGAACAACTAACTATTTAAACCTTCTTCAATTAACTTAATCACATATAAGTAGTTTAAAAGACGTTTTACACGAAAATCTATTAGCAAAGAAAGAACTTCTTATCATAAGGTTTCCTTTTTCTTAAATTGATAAATTTAAATTAACTAATAACTTGAACATTCGGTGAGAATATAATACACAATGTTTATTTAATTTTTAAAATGTGCTTATTGTTTGAGTGAAAGTAATAAATTATCTGGTTACTTTTTTTCTCTAATGATTTTTATTCCTTACATTTTAATTAGAAATAAAGTTCTGCCTTGTTTAAAACATGTCTTTTAAATTACTTAAAAAATTACATATTATAGCAAAATATGTAATGTATGTAAATAATAAAATACGACTATGTTATCAAAATACCAATTAGAAATTAGCGCCACCAGGAGCTGTAGGCTCAAAAAAATTTACAACAAAATTACAGCAAACAATTAGCGGGTCACAACAGAAAATAAACATAGCTTTGAATTACAAAAACCAAAGAATTTAAAAGTATTCAACCAAATCTCAGCCCACGCATGCGCACTCCTCACCTTAATAAAACTGCAAACAGAATAATGAAACACCCCATGACACACATAACTCACTCTTTTCTCTGCATCCTATCGCGATTTGTTCCTTTTTTCAAAGCAATGGATTTCTTTGGGTTTTTTGTGTTTTTATACCATTTCTTACATGGCATATTTTTGTATTCGTTTAAAAATTGTTTTCTTGTATTCCATTTCGCTAAACAAAGAATTTAGTTGCTGGCAGTCCAATTGTCCTGTTTTAATACAATCGCAAACAGTTGCCATAATCGATAATTTTATGCTTTTTTTTTCTTTCTTCTTCTACGTTAATTGTATTGACAAATACTTGATAGTTGCCAACAAATTTCGCTAAGATTACAATTATTTATCATATAAATGTCCATTGTATGTGTAAATTAAGGTAAGCCTCGTTTTAAATGTTACGCACACGATTTCGATTGAACTCAACAGAGAAGGGAAGTAGTGAAGAAATATTTTGCTTTTGTCTAATGTACATAATTTTTTTTGCGTTTTCTAGCCGTTTCTTTAAATTTTAATTAAGTTCTTTTTTTTTTGGTTTATTTAGTTCAACATATACACCGAAAACCCATAATTTCTAAACACCTTTTAAGGACACCCTTTCTTTTCATTTCTGTGTAAGTTTAACTCTTATTATTTTACAGCTTTTGCAATAATTAGATACTTTGCATTTTAGTACACAGAAAAAAATTGTGAAGTAAATAGAATACAACTGACTTATGTAAGCTGATTATGCTTCATAAAGCTATTTAATTCAAAAAAAGGAAATATGAGCTATTTTAAAGAATTAAAAACACTAATATACTAAATTAAGATTATAAATAATATAGTGAGGCAATAAGCATTTGATTTATTATTCTAAATGTTTTTTTTCCAAAAAACGTCTTTAGGAAGTACATAAGACGTTGCAAATTATTTTATGTATTAAAATCTGCTTTGCCATTCACTATTTTAAAGTACATATAAGACGAGAAATTTATTATTACAATACATACATTTAATGTCAACATGAGTATGGTAATAAATTTCTTTAAATAGTAATTATTTACTTAAATATTTCGTACAAAAATCATAAGAAATCGATGTTTGAAATATTTGGTACCTTAATTTTAGATTATTATTACATAGAAATGATAATTTAAACTGATACATGTAATAAAATTTTGTATTAAACAATTTTTATTCATTTCCACTAACAAAATTTTATTAAACAAAAATCTTCTTCTTTTCTATTTCGAATTTTCGCAACACACACACTCAACTTTCTTCTTCCTCCTTCTCTACTTCTTCTACTTCTTCTTCTGCATTGGTTCATGTGTAACGTTAAACAATGTAATTGAACTGACAAAACAATACAATGCTTATCAAAAAAAAATAAAATACAAAAACACGCGTAATTAAACCAATAAAACTAATATGGATACAGCAGACCAGCCTTTTGTAGACGCGACATTACTGTAGCGTCGCCATCATCACGATAAATCTCTCGAATTATTAACGGTTTGATTATTTACAAAGACACAAAAAAAACATATATAGACAAAAAAGAAAAGAAAGATAAACGACAAAAATTCAATTATTGCGTTAACGTTCAACCGAATAAGAAAACGTTTCTGCGAGTCCTTTTCGATACTGCAACGGCTTAGGTAAGTTTAACCTGCTCTAATTAACTATGTTTGACATGAATTGTAGGCGCTTTTACTGTGACAAACGCTTAAACAAATTATTTATTGTTCATGAATCGAAAACGCTTTAAGTCGTCTTGTGATGCTGCTTACATTCTTTAGCATTTGTTGTTCAAAATGGCATTCAAAATTGTTGGAACAGTTTCATTTCAATTGAATATAGCTTCTTTGTTTGGAGAAGGTGCAACAAAACCTGTGACATTTCATTGGATTCATGTTATTTTTGCATATCAGCGTCAGTGATTGATTGTGATTTGTGTGTAAATAAGTAGAAAATAGTAGTAAACTTAGGTAATTCTATATAGAGGATTTGCTAAAGGAAAATAGATATCAATTAGACAATTCTACACATTCTATCAACATTAATGCACAAGGACTATCCTTCTGGTTTATACATTTAATTAATGCCTTTTAATCAAACTAATTGTGTTATGTTTGCACGATTTTTTATATAATATGTACAAACTACTCACATTCAATACCACCAATCAAAAAACAATGTAAAAATCTCAATAAAACTACATGATTATGACAATCTTTGAATGAATATGCAACTTGTTGCATGTCGGTTTTCGCGGTACCAACATTGTTTTTGTATATTAATTAACTAATTTTTAATACTAATTATCTACTTAAAATTGTCTTATCCAATGCACAGTGAAATATGCATTGTCCATTAATGTTGGAAATGATTAGAGTTTTAAACTTAAAAACAATTTAAAAAAAAAACACCTGCTCTTGCTTTTAAAATTATGATAGTGAATATTATTAGTATTTTTATATGTTCTGAGAATTGAAAATACTTCAAATCGACATTAGACTTATTGTTATTGAGAAAATTATAAAATGTATGTTATCAATGTAATTATTATCGGCTGTGTACGTGTAATTATGATTCCCCCCAAAAACTAATTAATATCTAATTGCAAGAGTGTGTTGAATAGCAATTAAAATCCTGCCAATAATATGTTTGTGTTGTGCTCTGGCTGATGTTTTCAGATGGGGTCGAGGTCCCCGCAACGGTACCCCTGGGGGTCACCATCCCACGGTCATCGACTATCGGACGGGCTACATACGATCCCATCTTCGCTCACCATCCGGCCGTGTGAGATGACCGACTCAATCAGCTTATCGAACCACTCCGGTCGACTCGATAGCAGCCTACTGTCTGAAACCACTATGTTTCACGGTACGTCTGAGCTAAGGCGACAATCATCGTATGTCGTTACAACCGACTGATTGACGGAGACTTTGTATGTGGCCGCCACATCCACATCCAATCGACGTTGGAGCAATCAAGTGTGAACGGCTTTTGCATCCGACGAATCACTAAAAGTGTCATTACTCTGGTGCAATTGCAAATGTGGAATTTTAATAAACAGACAAGTGCCACGTTGTCGTGTCTCTTGAATAATTATTCTTCTAATGAACAATTGTAATTGATAACAAAACAAACAACTAGAATTTTCTTGTAAATTTTCTTAAAATTTTGTCAAGTTTCAACCATATAAAGTAGTTTTTAATGAAACGATATAATAGAATTAGCTAGTTTGAATTTATTATGATTGATTAGAAACAGTAAAGTGCTGCCTACAATAAGATAACAAGTTGGTTTATGTGTAGAATATTCGGGTAACGTACAGAACCAAATAAGAAGTGGAACCTATCACCACTAGCACTTGTTAAGTAAATAATTTTATTCATTTCTTCAACTACTTTTCAACTCATTTTTCTCGTCTCAAAAATTTAAAAAATTGAATATATATTGTACAAGAATTGTCAAACTCCTTTTTACCATTCACGTTGTTTTTGTAACATAAGATTTACTGCCATCTTCAATATATAAGTGATTAAATGAACTGTGAAATTACATACAAGCACATCTCAATATTGTTTTTTTAATTTTTTTGAAAATGTACATTATTGATGTTTGTTAACAAATCTTATTGGATTCCCACCTTTGTTTCATTCCACTTGCAATAATTTTGTTTTACTAAGGAGTAGAAATTACCAGTAGATAGATCCAGCAAGACGATTATGTTATAATTAACTCAACAGATAATAAATCGAATAAAACATTTGTAGACGATACTGTAGAATTTCAAACCATAATATAATACAAGAAATTTGAAAAGAATTTATGTAATTAACAAATGAAAATAATAAAGAAAATCGTGTTAAATTATTACAAAAACATATTTGAGTTTTCATTACAATAAAATGCATGTAAATTATATGAAAATATACAATTTATTGGGACAGTTGTTGCCAAATTTAACAATTAATTCTGATTTTAAATCTTCAAGGACATTTGACCTACAATTAGTTGGAAGCGTGGTTAAGGCATGAATTCATTATTCAGCTCAACTTATCGGACAAGCGCTGGAAGTCGTCTGTTAGCTGGGAGCACTGCATAATAGGCTTTGTCCATCAAGGCATTCATCACTTTAACTGGCCAAGTCGGTTGGGGTTCACTAAAATCACAAATCTTTTAAATATCATTGAAAGACAATTGTTGAAATCAACTAACGTCAGTGTCCAAACTCCATTGCGACTCTTCCTGGCTGTTTCTTCTTTGTGTTTCAAAAACTTAAAGTATTGTGCCGTCAGTTTGTCAGTCAAGCCAACAGGTGGTGATGTCACAGTTGCAAATCCGAGACTCACAAGAGCTGCTCCAACGTCAATATTTGGTTGATATTTAGAGGTCGTTTTGATGACAACATGACATTCAGCGGCATTTTCATGCACAGCCAATGGTATAAATTCAACCTTATGATTAACTGCCACTGAGTTCAGCCATGAGTAGCCATTTGAGTTTATTGATACGCCAAGAACCTAAAAATAAGGTTATGTACAACAAATGTTGAAATGTTTCATTAAAGAACTCCATACCTTAACTGGAAGCGTCTTCTTTGAAGCGAAGAAAATGTTGATTGGTGGCTTGTGATTTATGTGCATCAATGGACCAGAAGTAATGGTTGGCTCAATGAACTGTACTTTTCCATATTGCTTGACTTTGTTACCGATAAAATGTTTGGGAATGTCACTTGCTTGACGAAACTTTGTTATCTAGAACATATAATAATGTTATAAACTGATTTATATTGTTTAAGCAAAGTTATATATTATTATCTAGATAAATAAAAACAATAGGTTGACTTACCGGCCGGACTTTTAAATAGGCGACTGCAAATAATGTATATACACCAATCTGGAATAAAAGTAAATAAATAAATGATTTAAATAATTTTGTATCAAAAAAAAATAAAATAAATTTAGGTTTACCTCTACGGCCTTTGTGTCCCGACCCATAAAGTTTCGGAACTCATTAAACTTATCCACAGCTGTTTCGTAAATCATAATTGCACCTCAATCGCAACAACCAAATTTTTCTTATTTAATGCGCATTAACACCCAAATATCCAAAATAGATAAAGATGCAGATTTAAATTTAACTGATTACGTACTAATAAAAATGTTACAAAA
>JANSTS010000006.1:565423-577830 GCA_026546915.1 Sylvicola fuscatus
CTCCTTTAAGAAGTCTAGCGACTGTATTTTAGCCAGAAATGCTACTTGAGATGTCTTGATGATTATTCCCTGTAGTTTTTAACCAAGCTAACTGGTACAGGCCTTATGTTAAGTTCTTGTTGATATTTTCGCTACGTTTACTAGATGGTCTTATTCGGGAAAAATATAAACTTCTTTAGCGTTCCTTTAAAAGAAGGTTAATATGTAGTAAAATGGCTTGTTTCTTCTAATTTTGAACAACAACTGATTTTATTTAAAAAGTGTATAGTTTTTTATACTAAATATTTAACATAAATTCTCACCTAATTTGCGTATAAAATTCTTAACATTTTCTAGTTAACATAATGAATATTCATTGTTATGTACATACTAAATACAAGCATGTCCAATTTTACATTCACACAGTAAAATGGAAATGATTAAAAATTATTCATTTGTCTATATGTACTTGTACATCAAATTTAGACCTTATCCTATTTTTTTTTATACGTGCGATAATTACTGGTTACAATGTATAATATTTTTATGGTTTAAAGTTTATCAAGAAGTGTTATCTTTAACATTCCCACCATAAGTGTGCACCTGTGTCGCTCGTTGAACTTTTGATTATTTATGGATATATTTGGTATATTATGCTCAAACACCCTGTCTGGTTTTTCTACGATAGTTGTGGATGTTGATCATTTTGCATGTGAATGTGCCAACATAAACTTTACTGCGGTTTAGGTGTGGACAATTTCAAAAGAACTACCATTTTATCAGGCATTAATTTTGAAAGCGCATCACGCTAATTTTTCATGCTGCATCATTATTACAACAACAAAAAGACAATTTGAATGAAATAGAATAAAAACTTATGCAATAAACAACAAGCTGTAGAAGAAATATCGCTACAGTTTGACACACGTATAGTTTCAAGTTGATTTGCTATGAAGTCAATTTGGCTTTTTTATGATATCGATTATGTTTTTGTGAATACAAATGTTTTTCTTTAACAAAAATTGTTTACTGAATATATAGCATAAAGACTACATAAGATTACATGCAAGGATGATTTTAAAACGCTTCACTCAATTTTAAGGATAAAGCGCTGCGGACTTGATCGTCTTATTGATGGTGAATTAAATAACCGAAGATTTAAGCGACACATATTCTTTATGTATGTATATTCACGAGTATTAATTAATATTTTCCTTGTTTTCGAAATCAATATTTGAATATATTTTCAGTTCGAATGCACTACAGTAAATAGTCCAAAGGAAAACAATCAGTACATTAAACATCCATACAGTTTGTCTGAGCAGAAAGCGTCAGAACATATAAAAAGTATTTGCAGGATTATTTAAAGGAGCCAATGTCAACTTTCCACAATTTAACTCGAATAGTAAAACTGTTTTTCAATCTGGAAGATATAAGTTAAATAAGTTTCGCAGTGATCCTTAGGCATTTCCCCCATTCTTTCCAGAGGAACTTTTCAGAACAATATGTTTTGTCATAGCCGAAAACGAGCAGAAGTGTGATTTTGTGTTTACTCAATTTTGAATAAATTGCTTACATTACTTATGCACACCATTTTATTTAGTGAAATCTTAAGAAACCTGAAGAAACACCATCGTAATTTGGAGCAATTTTTCGTTTTCCTAGCTCAAATCTTGAGATTTAAAATATAGAACCATTTTTAAATTTTTTTTTCAATATCTTGGTAATATTTTATAACGAAAGTTGTTTCTCAATACAATCATCAAAGATTTGTCTCAATTACGAAAAAAAGAACGGGAATGGAATCGCGGTTTTTTTGGCAATCAAATTAGCTACAACTGTTCTACTTATCACATTCATAAAACTTACGCTTATATACAAGGCCAAATGGTAGACAAACAAGTTGAGGCCAATCTATTGGGATCATTCTTGAAAACCCTTCTCGGTTTAAATATATTATATTCAGTACAGTACACTAACATTCGCGTTTTTGTTGTTAATTACATGAACCATTTTAAAAAAACAAACTTTTATACGCGATGTAACGGATTACATAAAAAAATCGTTAAAAAGAGCAGCATACATGAATGACAACGTACTATTGTATGACACTCACTCGAGGTTTCAACATTAGATATTTGATATGAAGTCAACTAGTCTTTTGTTAACTACATCAATGGTATTTTCGCTTATTATCGCAGCCAAAGGTCTTGTAAGTTAACTATTGCACTGTTTTGCCTCTAAATATTTCGCATTTATTGATAATTCTTATTTGATACACAGAAAAAAGACTACGAGTACGAGGTTCTGAACATAACGTGTGCGGACGATTATCAAAATATTGTATCTACATTAAAACTAAAGCGTTTCGGCCATGATCGATATATTGATGGTGATTTCATAATAATTGAAGAAATGGACGACCTCAATAGTGTAAGTAAATAAACAAATTATTGAACAATTCATCTTTCAGGTCATTGAAATGTTTTATTTCAGTTAGAATGTATGACTGAAAACAGTCCAAAGGGAAATAATCAGTACAATAAACATCCATACGGAATGCCAAAACAAAAAATGTCAAAGTTCATTCAGACAATATACATGACATTTTTACAAGAGAATGTAAGGGAGGTGTCGAATTTACCACAATTTACGGCTGAGAGTCCAAAAGTATTTCCAGCTGGTGAATATAAAATAAATAAGTTTCGTAATGATCCAAAAATATTTCCTCCTTTCTTTCCTGAGGGTCTGTTTAAAATAACATGTTTTCTTACCGTTGAAGATGAACAGAAATGTTCATTAGTGGCAATTATTCGTATATTTTCAATCTAATACCAAATGTATTTAATATATAAAGAACAAATAAATGCTATTTGTGGAACAAAGACAAACCTTAAATAAAAATAATATCTTCATTTTTCCTTGTCTTCGATATGTTGCAGAAATAATATCTCTACAAATTAATCGGTTTAAGACAGTCATGGATGTCTATTTTTTGTTTGGAGAAAAAACATTTACAAGAATAAGCGCATGATATAAATAAAGTTAATGTTAAAAGCCGATATGATCATTTACATCTTGTAAAAACATTAACAAGATTAACGAACACAAAACATAGCGTGTAGTTTTCGTTGTGTAATCTAGTTGCGAGTTTGATATCTCAAAATATTTATACATTTGCATGTTTAATGTTGTAATGAACCTTTTTTGTACTGAAAAGGCTATATAAAAATATTGACATTGTGACTGACAATGCATTGTATTCAGTATTTGTCGTAGAATCTATACCTAAAAATACAACATAATTACATTGCATCAGTTAAAGTTGATGCAACTGTAAGACAAAGGGCAACATGCCACAACCCAAAAACGTGGTGATATGTGTTTGTATAGTTGCAGCATTCGTCGCGTTGGTAATTCTATTCATTAATTATTTTGAGAATATATTTATATGAAAATTTCCATTACATCTTAACTATAGACTGAAGCAGGTGACTACGACTATGATTTGACTCTAATGCGAT
Source organism: Sylvicola fuscatus (assembly GCA_026546915.1). Classification (NCBI taxonomy): domain Eukaryota; kingdom Metazoa; phylum Arthropoda; class Insecta; order Diptera; family Anisopodidae; genus Sylvicola; species Sylvicola fuscatus. Next base: position 568,927 of record JANSTS010000006.1, read on the forward strand.
TAGAATTTATAAACGGCTCGAATGATGGAGTAATTGACTACGGCACGATGCGAGTGAAGCGTCACAATAAGACAATGTACATAATACACGGCGAGTATGAGCAATTCGTTGACTTTGACAACACCTACGAGTTTGCAATTAACGCATTCCACAGTGCAAAAGGCAACAATCAATATCAGTACGTTCCGTTGCAAATTCCGAAAACTCCACTTTGTCAATTTTTGGCCGGCTTGTACAAGGATAATTTGATGCCCGGACTTATGGGCATCTCGAATTTGCCGCAATTGCAACAGCTGAGTTGTCCCTTGAAAAAGGTTTGTCGCTTAAGTCTTTCGTTTTTCCAGTTATTATAATCAGTCCATGAACAGGGTAAATATCACATAAACGGCTACGAAGTCACAAAAGATAAGCTACCAATGCACGTAAACGAGGGTGTGTACAGACTCGAGATAACTTACTGGCATCAAGATGCTGTCATTTCCGGTATGTTTTTATTTGTGAAAGTGGATCCACTCTATGATGAGGAGTAATACAAACGGTCGCACACAAAAAAACTCTAGATACAGAAAAAACTAGTTTCATGACAATTTTTTTTTTAAATTTAATGTACAAAAAAAATCAATTTATAAATAGAATTCTTACTGAACTTATTTCAACGTGGTGAGGACAGTTAAAAAAATACAAATCAAACGATTTTAGCAGGAACTTCAAAGCATACAACGTCTTTGCCATTTGAAGTCAACGCCCAATGTACCACCAGTTGAAGTTTTGGATAAATTTCCAAAATTGGGAATTTATTCTTGTAGACATATGTTTGGCCGGCCTTGAGAGGACAGTCAGTTTTGGTGACTCCATCCTCCAGGAACATATTTTCGCAAGCGCTAGTTCCGTCAACGCCAATAAATGGCAGTGGAACACTGAGAATTTCCGCATAAACTGTTGTTGTTAGCTTTTCAATATCCTCTTCTGGAGTTACTTTCAATTCAATAACGGCTTCGGTCTTGCGCCTCAACTTGCATCGTCCTTTTTCACAGGTATTCACTGTTACCTCATTTGGATTTAAAAGACGAGCTCCACCTAACAAAAAGAAGAAAATTCTATTGTAAAAGATGAATACTTTTATTACATATAATATTTATACCTTGACATTGCCTGACTTCTGTTGCACTTGCAATTGCAATTAGCGCCATAACCATTAATCCGAATTGCAGCTTCATGTTTAATTGTTTTTATACGAATTTGATAAAATGAAAATCGAGGTATCTATAAGAAAAATACACATAGAAATCAATAAGTAATCGATCCCAAAACTTGCTAATCATTTTTATCATTTCATTATCAAGTGACGGCATCGTTTAAGCAAAAAATATATCCAAAGAATAAATAAAATTTGGTATTCTAAATTTAAATGGAATCAATAAATATGTATTATGAGCATCGTAATAAAGTAGAGGATTTGCAAAATAAATAGCATCTTCGCGAAATCCAAAGAAGCCGATAATTTGCACGTCCTTGTGCTTAACATTTTTGTAGTCTTTATATTATAATTTATGTATTTTGTTTTGTTTTTGTTCAAATCCCTAATTTGTTTTATCTAATTGGATTGATACAAATAAATTGTGCAGAAACATTTTTAACATATATAAAAAATTCACAACTTTCTTAAATATTTAATCATCTTAAATTAAAGGCAATTTGTTTTAAATGTTAAGACTTAAATTTACACTTGTTTAGTCACAAATCACAAATCAGTATGTTCACAATAACTTTTAAAAACAATTAACAATAGCCAATATCCACAAAATTCCAACTGAAATGGGGTCACTTTTAAATTTCGCCCAAACGAAAGTAAAAGTAAAAGTAAAGGTAATCCATTAACTACGTACATTTCACGCTGATGGAAGAATTCTACGTAATATCGAGGGTAATATATTAACACAACAGGTTTGTGGAGCGCACACACTTTTTCTTTCACAAGAAACTAAAAAGATGCAACACGAATCGCGCACTTTACTCGCATGAACGTCTTCACTCCGTTCGGTCTAGGTGACTTCAGTTATGTGATCGCTGCGATTAGATGTGGGGTTTATATAACATATGATATGCTGTCGATCTCGCACATACTAACACATTTGAGCACGTATATACACACATGGTGCTATAGTGATTTCAGATATTTCACTGGGACGTGTATTTTATAATGACTATGCACAAATGCTGCGGACTGAACAAGCTTAAGAGTTAAGAGCAAGAAAGACATATGCCCAGACAAATAAATTACCGGTGCTTGTCTGCAACACCATTGTATTTGTTTCAATACCGGTCTTAAATTGTACGCGTTTACTTTATAATTTAAAGTCAAAAAGGAAATATTTATTATGTCAGGAAGTTGCTTCATTAGTATTTCTAAGGCAACATATGCCTATGTACATAATTTATGCAAGATTATAGAAATATATAATGCATTGCTTTAATGTCTGAAAATGTGGTAAATTTATATTTGAAATAAATATCCCTTTCAATTGTGTTTGTAAAATTCTAATGAAAACTTTATTATGTTTTTGTGAAGAGCTTCTTTTTAATTATTAAGTCCATCAGGTCACCGGTTTTCAGGTAGACAGTTACTCAATTTGTTTTAAGTTGTAACATGGAGAAGTATGTATTCCTTATTCATAAATACTTGTGTTATTTGAATATTAATGAAGACAAGAACACTAAAACAAAGACTTTACGACATTCTGTTTGTACTGCATTGACGTCAATCTTAGTTCTGAAACCTTAAATTAGTTTTTATTATCTTTGTTAGTAATTTCTTTCGCGTAAATGTGGTTTTGCAAATTATTATTATAAAATTTTCAAAACAGTAAACTGTGGTAAAGTTTTTTCATATTTATTTTTAAGCATAACGTAAGTGAATGGTTCGCAACATGAATTTACGTCATGGAAGCTTACAATATGTTTTTATATTGTTTTATATAGAATTTGGTTACGTAGATCAAACTACTTCATGGATCTCTTAAACCGTTTCTCTTTATTCTTGTTTACATTCAGCAAAAACTTATGTGTCAAGAGTTCTGCTTAAGTACACGTAATTATAATGCAATGAATCTTATAATTATTGTCTAATATTTGCATTTTCTAGAATACAAACTAGCTTATTTGTTCAGTAAAAATTTGCATTTTAACAAAATGTAAGGAAATAAAAAAATGTTTGTTGAATTTATTATCACGTCTACCATAAGGAAATAAATGACGCGATTTTACCTTTTCAATAGGAATTTTGACAACATTTTTAAACATGTTTAGAGTTTAAAAATGTTTCACTTATTGTTTTTCATCATGTTAAAATCACTTTTCTATTTAAATGAATATTTTGTTCATACAATAACAACATCGCACAATTATTGCAACACGCGTTAGCACTTTTTACAAAGTAAACACAAGAAATCTGCGATATTTGCACAATAAGTACGTAGAGTTGTACATTGAAGTGAAAAACCGTAAGTACATTGGTTTTGACGTTCTTCCGACTCGTGAATTGAATGTTAACAAGAAATTATCTACAAAAGTGCTCAAAACGTGCGGTTTCTTCCTCAAATGTAGCTATATTTATCTGAACTTGAAATTAAATCAATGTCACTATAAACTTGACTTCCTACACAACGAATCACACTTATTACTGAATTTTTAACATAAAGAACAAATGGCATTTAACAATTATTTTACACAAACAAAAGCGGTTCATTGTGAATACAAATCGTATGTAGCTAATTTACCAACCGACGAGGTGGACGTGCAACTTGTACTGATTGATGGCTTTTTAGTGAATGCGCCAACCGCGGGTAGCTGCAACGATTGCAACGAGCTGCAACTGCCAGTAAATTGAATTTGGATGGGCTGTGAATACTTTGGAGGTGGTCGAAGGCCATCAGGTATCACAGTTTTGCATATGTTGGACACTGCTGCTCGAGGACAACTTTTGAATGCAAAATTGTGTCGAAAATTTGTATTAATGTTACATTGTTGTGGTTTTGTTGTTGTTGTTGGTTTCATTACAATTCATCATAAAAATATTGTATAAATATTATTGTTTTAATATTTATGACTTTTTTACATTATTTACTTCCTTATTATTTAAACACTACATATTTAAATCATTTTCAGTAAACTTTATGTAATACGTACTTTACAATCAAATAATATTATAAAATTTAAACCGAAGAATCAGGTTTGCGATTTTTTAAGACAGACATAAATTTAAAATGAATAAGGTTTTTTTTTAATTATTTACATTAAAATAATTTGGATCAATGGCGGTAAATTGTTCGATTTTAGAGGCCATAAAATGTTTCAAAACAAATAATTGCTTTCTTAAGAAAAAAAAACTTCAAGATCTTCACGCACAATTTTCAACAATAATACTAATCGAATTTTCACAAACTTGTACAACAGTTTTCTCATATATGTAATATTGTATTTTTTATTTAATTTTCAATAATCTCTTTTATTAAATATTAATTATACGGAATCAATCATTGACATATGTAAATGTACCAAAATCGATTCAAACTTGAACGAAGTACATAATTTTAAATGCAAATCTTGTTTATTTTAAGGTTATTTCTTATACTGAAAAGAACTAATTATATGGTTAGAAATTGGTTAGTCAGTATGTAATTTGTATGAGTGTTACGTAACAATAGCATACAAAGTTGGCATTAGCCTTTGACTATTTGCATTAAGTCGTTCGCACGTTCAGCAGTAATGCAATTCTCATTAAAAAATTTATTGACCAAAATAATTATTAGTTGAACCAATGAAATTGCAACATTCCAAGGCTCCAATTGCTTTGTGCATAAGAACATATTTTTATTTTAATCTTAGAAAATTAAATTATTTAAATAAAAAAAAATTATATTATAACTTATATCAAAATCAAATTTTAAATAATTCACCTCTTACTATTGCGCCATAGATGGCGCTTATTGGGGGACCCGCTATAATTATAGTATTGCTCCCCAAACAGAAGGCAGTTTGACAGCTCCGCCATAAAATTGTTGGGCAGTGGCAGCACACATCGATCAATGTCACTTTTGTGTGTGTAATATGGCGTCTAAGGCCAGCTCAGAGGTAAGTGTTTGAATAATTAAATCATTTTAAAATAAATTGTGCAAAATATTCAATAAAAAGTAATCAAATTCAAGTTGAACAATCTGTCTAATGAGGTAGTGGGTGAAAAATGGCGGCTAGCCCATCGGGCGACTGCAAAAACTTCCATAGAATTCCAAAGTGTTCCCTAACCCGTCTTGAAAACTGATTATGTACGACGGTTTCATACAAGCGAGTGTGTGTAACCGAACGGCACGCCCAAAAGGTTATATTTGTGGGATTAGTGTGTGGATCATCAATCCCCAAATAATAACAATTCGGCAATGGTTTGTGCAAAATATGCAGCCAAAAGAAATGCATGTCTCTCCACTCCTACAGAGGACGGGGGCCAGACTAAAAATCTGTCGACGAATAAGTAATTGTCGATTTGTCGTGTGTTCTTTCTGATGAGGTTAGCTTTTTTGTTGGGCCCAACAATTTTCTTATGAGAGGCTGTCAAGGAAAAAGTCGAGCTCCAATTGTGTTGGAGCGGCGCACATTCAAGGAATTCGCTCATTTACGACAAACAAATGAATTATTTAATTTGTTGTGTGTCATTTTGATTAATTTCATTAATATTTAGGTCACTCTCCAATTAGTATATCTCTGTGCGACTCGGCCCAGAACTAGGGCACCCTATTAGTGCAGGAATGATGTAGTCTCACAACACCCAAGCTGGTGTGTTCATTTGGTCAATTTAATAACTTTTCGCAGTGTAAAAGAAGCGGCATCCACATATCGATTGATCAGGTGTCGAAGAGCAGCGTCTACATACTTTGCTCATGCTCAAGAAAATTTAATTTGAAAATGAATTGCGCTCGCCGCGAGTCCTCCATGTCGATTATCGATTTCTAACAACCCCGCTGGTGGCTTGTTTCCCCTCCTTGCTTCACGTGTTTGTGTGGCCGTTATGGGGTTCGGGATACACATATAGGCACATAATTGCATTCACACATCGGCGAGCTCCTTGAAGATTTTAATGTGTCAGTTGGCCAGCGCAGCGAACGCGTCCATCCCAATTGCGCTATCGGTCTGTCTTGACCGTGGAATTGTTAGACGTTTCGGGCCGCCGGCGTCGTCCACAGTTTCGATTTTATCGACTCGCACTTTTGTGTGTTGTGCGACGGTGTGACATAACACCGGCGCGGTGTGGCGCGGCACCAGAAGAACGCGCCTTATTTCTTCGACCGGCGCCAACAAAATGAATTCTATTTTCATTGAGCGCTTTTTATTTAATGGCTTCAATAATTAATTAAGTGTTCTCTCTTTTGCGCCAGCGGCAAAAAAGCTTTACACATTTTAAATATAATCATGAGCTTTTCGGATGGAGTTTTTTTTTTGTATTGTAACAGCTGCTGGGCGCTTAGCTTCGTCAATCGTCATGGTCATGTGCATACTTTTATAGGGTGACGTCCATTGTTTTGCTATTTTTTGTGAAATATTAATTATGACTTATGAGTAATGAGTAATAAATTGTTTTTTACCATTTTCTCGTATTTACTTTTAATGACACTGTTTTTGTGTGCTCAAGAATTTTATTGTTTTCTTCTTCAAATATTTGTGCAAAAATTCTTATTCGTTGATAAACATTTTTGGTTTCTTCTCAAAGCACCTAATTAACATTACAATTTCATGTTATCTCCAAAGAAACGATTTTTAAATAAAAATAGATCTAATAAATTCGATTTTAATCCGTTTTTCATTAATTATGAACAATTGGGTGAACCTTTTTTGCGGTTATCTCCATGGTCATGAACTTTTATACATTTGCTTAAATTTCTGTAATTCATCAAGCTTATATAACATAATTAGTAACTATAAATTACTACATACTTAAATGTATTCTAATTGGAATTATTGTATGATCTATAGAAACATAGTAATGGAATAAATTCAATATTATCGTTTATAAGTTCAAAACCTATTTCGAATTAAGTATTTGGTGATTAGGCAAACGTCTTGCGGATAAGCTTTGAACAAAAAAAAATAAAAAATGTGATTCGCATATTTATGTTCACAGTTATTTGTGTTCCGGTTCCAATAAGTACAATTTTAAATAAATAAAAATAAAAGAATTAACTGGAAAAATTGAAATTTGAAACGATGACGACAATGATGTAAAATGTAAGGCATTTAAACTAAATTTAATAATACCGTCTGGCTGTAAAGGATATTAACGTTTGCCTCAGCTATTCAAATTCAACAATCAACAACACAATTAAACGATTCAGAAGAAAAGTAAGACGCTTTAATGCATCTCTTTTGTCCGACCACTTGTTTACAAATTTAATTCTGGTTACAACCAGATTCATTTAAAAATGCGGCGCGCTATAACAATGATTGGTTTATCTCAATCTTCAGATTGCTGAATCGAATCATGAACCAAATCACACTTAATTTCGAAGCCAAGCATTAGATCAGTTCCATAAAAGCCATTTATTCGTTATAGATGATAGTGATCTTTCGACCCAAACGCCTCGCCATTCATACACACTTCATATGTGGTACTGGCATAGTGTTCTTACGCAGTTTAGACGCTTCGCATTGTGGTAGGTCGTCTGGGCTTCAGCTGAGCTATTGGCCAAATGAACAGATGAATAGTCGTCAAGGACTGCACCATCAGCCTGTACTGGTGTTATTGTAATTCCTTGTTATATGGCCGCAAAAGCGCGGTCGACACAATATAAACGATTTTTCGCGGCTGATTATGCAACACATATTGAGGTGTCGTCGCTGTGGGCCATGCGCGGGACGAGTTGGCGCAGTTTAATGTATTCTATGCGATGGCACAACTACTTGCTGCCAATTGTTCAGTATTCGCACACAAAATGTCACCACACATATGCTGGGAGTTGGGATTGGGTACTTCAGTGTCTGTACTCCGTGTATAGTTGAGCCACAATGTCGAAGGCGCGCTTTAGGTGACTCCACACATGAAACATATAAATTCGTTGCGGCGCGCGACGATGTGGGGAAGCCTGGAAGCCGGGCAAAATGGGTGTGGATTTAATTTATGCCATTACTTTATTTTATTGTTATAATTTATCGCTTAATTTATTAATTTATTTAGTTCTGCGCACCCTCTCTGGTCTTTGTTAATTATAGCATTTACTGTGGATGTTTTTCATTTTTATTGACGCTAATCTATTCAGCTGATTTATTGTTTGAAGTCGCCCTTTACAAAGGCCACTAAAGGTCAACGTTTCCAGTTTACATTGTACTTGTCAAGACGCTTGTTTGTTGTTTGGCGGAAGATAATGAACATTTCTTAATATCACAGAATGATGTGCTAAATCTTCTTAAAATTTAGCTAAGATAAGCTTTTAGGATGTGTAAGCAATTTAGCTTTCGTAAATATGCAGAAAGATCAGGAGGATTGTCTTCGTCTTTTATTGTGGTTATCGTCGAGCAGACTTGTTTTATTGTATGGCAATTTGGTAATGACATTGTTAAATACATTAAACGGCCCAGTTTCAAAAGTATACTTTACTAATCTTACCGGATCTTTGAGAAAAAATGAGCAAATATCAAGTCGGCATGATTAATCATTGTTGGCCGTATCATCTATTCTTTATCTAAGCTGTTTTATAATTACTCCCTCAATCAGACTAGAAATATTCTACTAAATGTAATAATTTTCATCTCACATGCTGAGGTCAAATGTACCCTTCACGTCAGTTATTTTTTACATTTTATATTTTAAAAGATTAAATTAATCTCAGCAAATATATTTTTCACGGAAAGCTTATTGAGTTC